>JAHDVE020003652.1:0-36541 GCA_022606495.2 Halesus radiatus | reverse complement strand
CAGGGTTGGTGTCGAAGAGATCGGTCTGGCATTTTACCTTTTACAAAAAACTCATCTTTTAACTTTTGATTCTGTTATTGAGTTTTTATTTTTTATTTTTGTCTTAATTATTAATGGAAGAATTAGATTTTTGTCGATTTATTTAAAGTGTGATTTCGATTCTTTCTTTTTAGGTATTAACATCTACTTTAAAATGTTTATTATTTTACTTCCACTAAAATTATTTATTGAAACGTATTCGGAGTTCTCTTTGTTACCATTCTCTAGTGTGTCTACCATTTCTTTTCGACTTCTATGCGTATCTTCTCTGCCATGTGGGTATTGTCTTGTCGCCGACATACAGAAATAGGTTAGAAAAATATATCAGCCAACTGGATATTATTCTACATGCATAAAATGAATAGAATACCGTTGTAAAACTTCTAAATTCTACAGAAAATGTGTAACTTTTATTTATCGAAATGTCACAAAATGAATAAAAATATCATGACTATAAGCAGTGATTACCGTTATTTAAAAATATATTCATGGCAATATTGGGCATCGACTACTCCCCAGTGACAATGCAATAATATTGGCATGTTCGCTTAAATACTTTCGTTTACATTCCAGTCCCTTGGGTAAACTCTGATATTAAAGGAATACTTTTTATCTTCCACATGGTCTCCATTACAATCGTATGGAAAATTTCTGATATTTTTTTATTAAATATACGGTAAAAGTTATAGAACATTAAGCCAACAAATACATTGATTGATGTTAGCCTTATTTAAAAAAATAATTATTATGAGTCATTCTTAAAACTGAGTCTATCAACCTAAATAAAAAGATCATTAGCAAAGCTAATGCTGTCTTAATACTTTTAATATCATTAATGAGGAATGATATCGGTTTTCTACAATAATGGAAAGACATCAAAAGTAGTTAAAAATTTCAGAAAACAGAGAATCAAGACTATATTCGCATTCTAAGTATAGGTCGATCATTTGAGTAACTTCCTATTCGTTCTTCGCACTTTCCAACAAAGGTCTCAATGTCACAAGGGCTTAGTGGAGCCAGACGAGTATGAACTGCTTACACCCCGAAGGCCCATCCCGATGGTAGTAGAACGCCGCACATCCCGAGATTCTCCTTTTCAGCCAAGGGTTGGCACAATTTTACAGCCTTAGCAATCGGTCGACGAGCACTTGGAAGTCACGAACCACCATTAATATATTTTGGACGAATTATCCTGACAAACCCTGTACTGCCGTATACTTGTCATGGTAAGAAACCTCTCTTTTTACCCAAGTCTCTAGGCCAGAAGCCAGCTCATCCTTTCCTCTGAGCATCGCCAGGAATTTATTTTGGTACTTCAGAGGAACTCCGAGATGTATTTGCTTCTCGACCAGCTCCTCGTTGCCACTTCTCACGATATGTTCCCATACTTTTTCTCGAAATGGCTCGGTTTCCTCTTACCTCGACCGTCCAGCATCGATAAAGCGATACTTCAAATTGTAGTCCTTCGTCTTCCAAAATTATATAAGAAACTCAATGGTGCCCATACTGAATCGAAATGGAGTAGGAACACTCGTCCCTCCAGCTATAATGACCATGAGTCGCCCGACAAATGGCCCCTTCGGACATTGAATAAATTTGCTGTAGATCTTTTCTAACTTGACATCAGTTTTCAGTTAGAATCTGATGGATTCTTCAAGATGTTTAAACCGCAATTTCAAGAGAAACCGATTCGAATTCGAAGTTATTTCCAACCTCCCGCTTGCTTCCTCTGGTTTTTCGAGTCGTAAACACAGTGGATTAGTGTCGGAAACCTTGAGCCGCAAAGGTAGCCTCGCGATGGGATAGTCTCTTGGTACTTCATACTAAAATCCATCGTCCAACAGCTGAATCAATTCGGCTTCGAGGTCTGCTTCGAAGTGTTTGATATACGTCTCAATCTCCACAAACATCAGGACCATGTCCATTTCGACCTTTGCTTTCAGACTCTCGATGTACTGCATATGCTCGATTTCTGCCAAGTTTTATGCCTCTAAAGAAACCTTTTCTTCAAACTCCAAAGCGTTTTCATTGGTTTTCTTGGATTTTGGGGTTTGGAGGTCGATGCTATTTTTCGCACTGTTTCGTTCTTCTTCGTTTTTGTCCATGCGGTCTTAAGGAACAGCCCTCATGTTTAACCCAATCAATAAATCATCCACGAGGTTTTCCGTTGATTTTTTTATTGTGGGACTCATTGCGTTTCTGGAGTTTGGTGAATCATCCAGCACTGTTCGATTCCTCCTCTTATACAAAGCGGATAAAGGCTCTAATGCGCCTTCTTCTGACTCATCAGGGAACTGGTCAGTGAAGTTTCTTGAAGGTAATTTTAGGATGCTTACCCTCCTGAATCTTTTGTGAGGATCGGACTCGGTCTCGGAGCGGGGTAACAATTATTTACCTGTCGCCTGCTTCATATGTTCTTGCTCGTAGTCCTTCGTCTTCTTTAACCTTTTTTCCTCTTCCTGCTTCTTTGCTTCCTCCTCGATTTCGTGGGCAGTTCGCTTCTTTTTGGGCTGTCTAATTCTCGCCTTGCTGAAAATTTCTAGTCTTTCGGCAAAGCCAACTACCAACTTTTTGCTAAACTTCAATGCACATGCTTGCAGAACTTCGTTGTATTCCAGAAACTTCTTTGAAGTTTCCGCTTCTGTAAAATGCTCCATTAATTACTTTGCCTTGTTGACTTTGGCGATATACAAAGCATATGGTCTTATATTCCCATTATTTGTTTTGGCCTCCACGAAAATGCGCGCAGGGTACTCGTCCAGCCACTTGAATTTTTAACTATCTGGAAGTTTGCTTACCTCAGCAGGAAGCTGCATTGTAAATTTGCAATCTTCATGCGGTATAATCACATCTGGCTTATTTTTATCGGAGGATTCGATTTTTAGTTATTTTTATTAAATTGTGCAGCTTCTCACGTATGGGGTACTATTAAACAATCCTCCGAGTTTCATGGCCTGCACGTTGCTCGGCACAAACCTTTTTCTTTAGAGAATGATCTCAAGGGTCTTTTCTCCTTTGCGTAGGCTTTTGAGCTATCGGTTCATCTCTGCAAGTTTGAAAAGATTGTGCTCGCTGCTCTCGCCTTGAGACTCCAAGTACGTGATGGATGTGAGGAGTTCGGCCATGTGGATGCAGGTGAGGACTTGCGATTGGTAGTTTTAGGAGCCCCTGAGCCACTAGCTGCGGATCTCCTTGTTGCCTAGTGTTTGATAGATTTGGACATCTGACTCCACTTCTATTTGACGATTGAATATGTTCATGTAGTGGGTTTTCGATTGGACTGTTATTATGATTCGGGTTTTTCAAATTAGCTCATTATATTTTAGTTATATAAATTTATATATTGACATTATGAATTGCAAACAAGTAAAACCGGATTCGTATTGGTTTATCTCATTCTTTTATCTTGATTATTATTCCCCATTTTCTCAAATCTATTTAACGATTAATAAAAGCAAATTAAAATATAGTCGAAATCGCCTAATTCATTATATTCATCCTCATTAGAAGCTCATTTATTGTATTCAATTTTATCATCCTCTCTCACTTTTTTCGCTTTATTCCTCAATAGAAGATTATTCGTTGATGCTGCGGTTGACTGGCTCCGACTAAGTATGCTGGCTTTTCAAAGTCCTCCAGTTCGGTGGAGGCACTCCGCTATTTATTTTAACGAATAGATTCCGAAGCACGTCGTCCAGACTGCCCTCCTGTATCTACTCGGAGTTCAGTACTTCCAGTAGATACCATTAAAGCGAACCACGTTGGTCCAACACCATCTGGCTATATATCTTGATATCCTTGATCTGCTTCTCTTTGGTACGAGTGCTGGCCTTGACTGCTTTCAGCTCTTGCTCCAGTCGTTGCTCCTCTTTGTCGTAGTGCGCTTTTAGTTTCAGTGCTTACTCGTCAAGTCGACGGGACTAGTCGGCGAGATATGTTTTGAGCTGACCGATCTTGTCTTGCAGATTGATTATTTTGATGGATCTCTCGTGGGTTTCCAGGGTGGGGTTAGCCACACTCAGGTCAGCCAACAACTGCCTTTGTTCTCTAATCTCGTTCTGGAGACGTTCGCTTTCTATGGACAACTGCTACTCCTCGAGCTTGTAGAGCTCGATGTGCCCTGAGAGTAACTAATTCTCCTTTTTCGTCTGTTTTTCCCTATCACCCAACTCTTTAATATAACGAATTAATCATTTTTGTTTGTATACTTGCTTGTGCGTGGACATGTTCGACCTGCCTGATCTCTTCGATCTGTTTTCGGCTGTCTTCTTCTATCTTTTCCCTCAGCTTCTCGTGCTCTAACTTGATTTTGTTGAGTTACTGTTTGCGGATCTCTTCTGACTGCTAGATTTTGTTTTTGAGCTGTTCGATTGTATCGGCATACTCATTTTGTTTGATTTTGAACACTCTGATATTCTACAATTTCTTTGCCAGGTCATTAAAATGTTCAGTGCTCTCTGCATATTCCTTGTTTCGGCGAGCGATAGCCTCCTTTTTCTCGTTATCCCAAGCTTTTCGGAGGTCGACCATTTCTTTGGCGGTGTCCCTGAGCAGCGATTCGTAACGGCTGCGCGAAGAGTTCAGGGTTTCCTCCTCTTATTTGAGTTTCTTTTGATTTTGGAAGGTGTTCTCGAGCTATGGAAAATCAAATGGTCGAACAATATTTGGAAAATATACACAAGTTTAATGGCTTTAATGAAAGATACATGTTTTTCGTTATTATTCGCGATTTCAGTATTGAGCTTATTCACCTGGATGATCAGTTCGTTCGCTTGTTTTTTGTATTGATATATTTGTTATTTGTATTGCGTTGGGTTTCTTATAACAATAATATTTATTTGTATTTGTTTATCAGGTTTAATCAATAAAGGAATGTAGATGGGTTGTGTGAATGATACAGAGATTTGATATGTTTCTATTCGTTCTGTTCCCGCTCTTGAATTTCGGAAGTCATTAGTTTTTTGGAACTGGATTTCCCTTTGCCTTTCGTCGCCATATATTTCTGAATTCTCGGTTTTTAAAAAGAGTAAGAGTTATGATTAGCCTTTTAATAAAAAAATAAAAAAACACAGAATCAAAATAAAACTATTGTTCTCAATTATTTAATTATATTAGGTTATATTTTCTATATTTTCTGAAAATACAATAGAGAGTGATATTGATATTGCTATTTCAAACATGAATTTTGATTCAATATAAACGTAGAAGTTAGATTTAAAATCACATTCAACATCATTTAGATTTAAAAGTTTTTTTACAAAATACGACTCAAAAGGTTATCACGCTAATGCATTTTATAATGATGATATTGTAAAAATAAATATAATTCGTATAAAAATAAGCAATTATATATAATATCGTTGTTCATTATGTTTTTTCTCAGACATCTCTCAATAAGAACTATTATATTTTCTTATCCTCCGTGAAAAATGGACTCGCTAGCGGTTGTAGAGGAGGAGTCAGTAAAATGATGCTCTTTTTCTTGAACCGGGGACCCTGTCGGTCATCGATCCTAAGGGACGATGTTATAATATTATCTTACCTGGCAGCAGGCTGGTCCGGCATTGCCATCATCATATGAGCTTGGTTACCTTCATGCTGTGCCTCACTCTCCTGTTGCTCTGCCTCGTTTGCACTTCGCGCATGTTCCAGCAACCCGATTGCTAGCTCTTCAGTTCTGTTAATTATAACCATTGTCCATGGCAGTCTCTTGAATGAATCTACTTTCTAAGATAAATACAAAAATATTTATGATGGGGAGTATTGATTTTTCTTTCCCTTTTTTTTCTTACCTTGATGTTCTGTGTCAGGAGGGCCTTGTCGACGGCAATGGCCAATGCCGCTATTTTTTTGTAATTATCACGTAGCGCATGCGCCTTAAACATCTCTGAATAAGTTTATTCGTACTTAAATAACGCTTGTAGTCCTCCACAAACAGTGAGGAGCTAAACACTTTCAGCAAGAAGCTTGAGTTCATCGTCTTATCGGCGCTGTTCTTCTTGAAGGGAACGCTGAAATTCTTGTCGTTTTCGTACCTGCTGAAATAGTACTTCATGCAGTCGCTGTTGTCTTTGAGCTTCTGGGAACACTCTTTGCGGATTTTTTCAGAGAGGTGACGAAACACCTTACGCATGCAATACTTGACCATCTCTTACTTTGTTTTGCGAAGTTTGCGCATCTTCCGTACCAGGAGTTAGAAAATCATGAGAAGCATGGCGTCTCGTTTGGACACGATAGACCGACGTTTTTATTCGAGAGCTTCTTCGTCATGGTTGAGTAGGTTTACAATCGATTAGATCATTGCCTTGGTCTATGGGGAGTAGTCCCCGCTTATCTCAACTTATTATTCCGAGTCATCGAGTTCGTCTTGGATGTGTTCTTGGGATTGTAAAGGAGGGTTGTCGAGTTTAATCGTTCTGCCTAACGTTGGGGCTTCTGGTCGATCCGCGGATTCTTCTGGTGGTTATTGGATTTATTCGTTGTGGAGCTATTGTTAGTTGAGATCAAACCGGTCGGAAGGTTTGAGCTGGAAGGATTCAAAGGCATCGTGGTCTCCCATCATGATGAGCGGGGATGGCGAGATGAGTCGCATGGGGGAAATGAAGTTGCTCTGGTAGGAATTGAACCGTCCACGAAATTGTGCGAAGGGCGAAGGCATGGCTCCGTCGAATGGAGTTTGTTGGCCATTATAATTGTTGGTTCCTTTTTGATTATCATCGTTTTGATTATTCATAGTTCTCTCCTGTTATTTCAAAATAAATATATTTTTGTGTTTTTGTTAGAGATTTATAATAAATACATAAAATAGATAATAGTAAAAAGGAATAGAAATATAGTCATCCATAAAATTCATAGTATATATTTTCAAATTCCGACTAATTATATTTGTATTTCGAATGATCATATTTTTTTATAGACAAATACACATATATAAATAAGCTAATACTTTTATTTGATAGATTGAGTAATTATTCATAAATACATTTGGTTTCGGAAAAACCTATTAAATTTCTCATCGGATGTTTGAAAATAAATTTAACTTGAACTTTTCTTTAAAAAAAGTCAAGTTTTTTGAAGAATGAATGGCAAATCGTCTTTTCGGAGTATTGTTACTAATAAAAATAATCATTGACTCGATTATCGAGATATATATTTCAAATGTAGATTTATTACATTTAACAAAGCCAGAAAAACTGTAAAAAAACATAATATAGTATAATATATTATAATGTATTATATAATATAATATATTTCCTAGGGCAAAATAGCATAGACTTCAGATTAGTAGTATACATATATAATATATATGGGAAAACGATTATGATACATCTTATAAAGCCGATAATTAAAACCCGAAATTAAAATCTATAATCTTTATAATTTAATTTAAATATTTTCTAACAAATCCAAAAAATATCAAAGATGTTCATTGTCAAACCAATTGAAGCAACACTCACTCGCGATGTCGAGACATTCACCAAGATGGTAAAAAACTTAACACTTCGATCTATAAAACACATGTTATCTTCATTAACTCCCTTTTTTTATTTCTGTCTCAGGATCCCTACTGTGTCATCATGTACGGAGGTAAACAACAGCGGACTGCTGTAGCCAAATCTGCTGGCAAAAAACCATCTTGGACCGAGACCTTTTCTTTCCAGAAGACTAGTGATGAGCTCCTGAGGGTCATAGTTACTGACAAAGACATTTTCTCCCCTGACGATGTCATCGGTGAAGGAACTGTCAATCTGTCCAGAATGTTCAGTAACCCCATGGGAATCCAAAACGGTATTTTTTGTTTTCATTTATTAAAACCAAATTTGTTTTCTTCAAATTATTTTTTTGATTCTCTATAGAATATGTTGACTTGACGTACAAGGGCAAGAGTGCCGGTCGAGTTTTACTCTCGATCGAAGTGCAAGGAGGCCAACAACAGTGGGGACAACAAAATGTGGGACAGTCAAGCACGGGAACGACAAATCTGGGACAGCCAACTATGGGCCAAGGAATGCACCCTCCCCCCAGCGGATACTGATTCGAATAAACCACCAAAGAAAGAACAATGATTATTTTATGTATCTATACATTCATACATATATATAAAATAATCTACTCAAAATTCCTTTGAAACTATTTTTTTAAGTTCAGTAAAATAACCATTAAACAATATTTGTGCTATAGTATCCTTAGCATAAAAAACATAAGTATATATATATGATCTCATTATTTATTATTACAACTAAAGATATTCGTTTGAATTACTAGAAAACCGAACAATAGTGTAAGTGAGAGTCTGGCAAAGGTCGAAGTATCATCATTTCATCAAGATACATATTGTGGGATGGCAATATTTTAAGTGAAATTAGGATAGATATATCTTATATATTTTTTATATTTATATATAGTGATTTGCAATATAATATATATCTGCAATTAGATTGAGAAATATATATACAGGTATATATTATACTTAAAAACACATTATCCAGAAATATACAGGTTAATCCCAACACATATAATCCGTTTCGACTGATGCTTGTGAATATATTAATAAAAAATTATGAACCTCCATAAATTGTTGTTGGGTTGGAACCAAGAGGAAAGACAGTCACAACTGGTAAATTAAACTCTGATTTGATGAAGTGTGATATGGTTATATATATATACCTCCAAAATCCAATGCAATATATAAATGTATAATTGTATATTTCTATCTATATATATATATACATCTACAGATACAGATGCTGATATATATATATATACAAATATATATATACATATAGATTCATAAAATATAATTATTAATAATAATCTAGTTCCTATTTTTTTTATTTAAAATATCAAATAATCATTTTTTTAATTAGAAAATACTAAAAAAAAAACATTTAAAAAAATAATTTAAACAAACAAAATAATGCAGAAAAGAAAAGCCAAAATTCTTATCGTAGGTACGTACTTTCCATATATCGTCTAACTAATTAAAACATTTTGATACTTTTAATTGTTTGTAGGTGACGCTGCCGTCGGTAAAACTACGCTCTGCCAAGTCTATGCAAACAAAGGGCATTTCACAAGTGACTATAACATGGTAATCATAATAAAAATATAGTTATATAAATCATTATTAAATGACCAATACAGACACAAGGAGGAGATGTCTATTCCAAAATTATTCCTTTCGAGAAAGAAGGCAAAGACATCGAACTTTTCCTTTTCGACATCGGAGGTCAAGAATACTATGACTCCATCTCGGCGCCTCTGCTTAAAAATCCCGATCTCGTCATGCTTGTCTATGACTCGACCAACAAAGAAAGCTTTAAAGGAGCATTTATGTGGTTGGATAGAGTGAAGAAAGCAAACTCGGGAAAGAGCTTCGGAGGGGTTCTCGTCGGAGCGAAATCCGAGCACAAAAACGCCAAAGAAGTCCAATCCGACGAAGGCAAAGAATATGCCAGAAAGGTTGGCCTTGATTTCTTCGAGGTTTCTGCGGCTCTGAAACAAAATATCGACTTACCATTCTTGAGTCTCGCTCAAAAAGCTTTGACATTGCCTTCTTACTCGATTAGTTGATTTGTGAAAATATAATAATAACAAAAAAAGCAAAGAATTGTATAAGCTAATGTTTTTTGAATATATATATACGAATATAAGCTGAACTCTAAGTATATCTGTATTTATTTCTATCATCTTATGATATTTTTTAAATACATAATAATCTTTTTTGTGATAGTATGATTAAAAATTAGTCGAAGAAGTTCAGTTTGATCCTCTCGATCTTTTGTCTGACCTCCCCTTACTATGATCACTCAGATTACTGTTCCCAAGGGTTTGATGTGGGTAATTTGAGTTTATTGTTTTAACACCCGATTTGTTTATCGGAATATATTGAATGCTATTCGATTTTTCGATAACTTGCGAAGAGCTCAACGAGTCCAGCAGCTCCCGCGCAGTGGGTCTGGTTTTATCGCCCAACATACTTCTGATGAGCTTTATGAGTCCCTCAGTGTACTGTTTGGAAACGATTCTGAGCAAGTTTTCGATGTAGTAGAAATCTAGTTAAAATTTGGTGAAGTCATAAGCCATAATCGGATCCGTCATGGTCATGCAATATAGCAGAACCATCCCGATTGCGAACACATCAGATTTGAGAGCGTTGTATTGAGGGAAAGTACGTTTTTCGGCCAAGTTGACTAGGATTTAAGGAGAAAAATAAGCAGAGGAATGCAGTGCACGATTGTAGCCTAAAAGGAACTGTCTCCTGATTCTGTGAATAAAAAACAAATAAAGTAAGAAGTGATTAAAAAAAAACAGCAATTTGAATATAAATTATGAATATTTGTAAGGGATTTTTTTTAATGAATTTCAATAAACTAACAATGGTTACCTGCTTTTCGCGTATCGAAGAAAACAGGGTCGAATATCTTCAATACCTGTGACTGCTGATCAAAATAGATAAACTAAGGCAGTATGTCTCCGTGATAGTTGTTATTATTGTCATTCAGAGCTACCTCTGCTTTGAGAAGTTCCATCGTAAATTTCCAGACTATAAAGTTGTAAAGAATGATGTGTTTGCTTACTCATAGGTTCTGAAAAGAGCTGATTGGTTGCTTTTCTTTCATAGATAATAGATTTGAGTGTCGTAGGTAAATATTCGAAATAGAGTTCGATGCGGTCAGTGTGAGAGCACATTTCGGCACTGTTTGGACGGGAGCAATGGATGGAAGTGAGCTGCATGAGATGTTGGCTGCGGGTGTTATATATCCTGACTTTATCTACGAATTCTGCAGTCGAGCCTTCCATGAGAAAGGTGAACTCTTGTTTAAATACTTGTCGGTTGATGCGCGAATCCTTCGATGAGAATAACAAAATATTTGTGGAGACATTGCGTTAATGGTAATGTGAGTACATAGTAGATTGAGATCTATCCAAAATGGACAGTGGGGACAGTTTGGACGAAGGAGAGATACGGCCGGGAAGATATGGTTTAGGAGATAGTATTATTTCCCATTAGTTAAGTAAATTAAAAAAAATATTTCAATGTATAGATATGTTTTAAATAAATTATACGTCCGATATTAGTTTAGCAATGAACGAATTTTCGAAAATGAGCAAGATCGGTATTGTAAAGTAAAAATCCTATTTTTTCATATATCTTAATCCCTATTAACTATGTCGGACACAATATATTTTCGATGTTGCTTGCCAGCATTGACGATGATGATGAAGATGTTGTAAGATTAAAAAAATAAATGCTCCGAACTCAAATAATAATAATAAAAATAAGTATCAAATAATTTTTTAATGTAACTAGTAAACAATTGTTAATTTTCTAAATATTATATAATATGTCCATAATATTTATTTATATTATCATTAATCACACGCGATACCCTTCCTAAGAAACAAAATAATAAATATATTGTTCCAGTGATTCTCCTTAACATCGCCTACTGATACATCGACAAAATTTATGCTCAAACACTCGCCAGCCTTATTTGTTCTCGCTTTTGTCCTCTTATCTGCATTTGCTTAATGCTAAATATTGGAGCTCGAACTGATGCGCGCACAAAAATAACTGGTGGAACTCGAACTCGATTATACTCGATCACGCCAGCAAATTCAGCAGAGGATTAACCAGATCTCGCAAAAAGACTTCGAGCTTAAATTCTACAACCGATAACAATTCATCAAACTCACCTTTTCTGAACACATAGCACTCTGGTTCAAATACCTCTACCAGTATGTCAAGGACTTCATCTGGGTAATCAGTGCGATTATCGCCACAGGTCTGCTGAGCATCATGATGACCGTTCCCGTCGTGCAGACCTGTGTGCTCATGCTTCTCACGTATCTCGTGTTGATGGGGCTGGAACTTGAGAGATGGCAGGTGTACATGTGCATGGCTTTCGCCATCAATGAGGTGAGGAGTATTGCGTTTCTGGTGATCGCCTTCATCTTCGGGGTTCTGATACAGGTGACTATAAAAACTAAAAATATAATACTGGGGAGGAAACACATACAGCAAAACTAGCAAGGAGAATTATGAAAAAATAAAGATAATTCGAATAACCAACTGCGTGAATAAGATCTCTTCTGGGGGGGAGAAATACTGATAGGATTATGATGTTCCACAAAACAATGTCTCATACAAGTATCATATTTATTATTGCTGAATATGTGGATCTACTCATCTTCATTTATATAAATACTCATAACAAAACATTTGTTTGAATTTTATTTTTCCCTATTGGATTTGGTATTGATGATATGATCAAAATATAATATTGTAAAGAACAATCGAAAGAACCAAAAGCGCCAGTCCAAAGGCAAACATCCTCAATTTAATTATTTTCTTCAGCTACAGAAACCCAGTGTAGTTCTGGTTCTTTGTGGTCGCAACCAAAGCAGAATGGTCATAATTATAATATATGTTTGGGGTAAATTTAAGTGAGGCCTTCAATCCGAAATGATCTGATTTGAATAAATATAAGCTGCCTGGGATTTTCTGGTTGTGACTGATTTCGATGTCTTGGATCTACAAATTTGAATCGTTGGATATCGCGATTCTGTCTAGTCTCATTCGTCTGTTATCAAAAGGCAGGAAGAAACCGATTAGCGAGTTTTTCTCAGGGTCCCAAGTGTATCCGGGGTCGTTGGGGTGGCTTTCGAGCCAGCAATCCACATATCCTTCGTCATAAAGGGACTGTGTCTCTGATATCAGATGCAGGTTCAGATCTCCTAATAGTATCACATTTTCGAGTTTTTATCGTCGTTACGCCCTCTATTTCTATAGAATGCCTCTGATCTTTTCCAGTTCTACTTTTCGGACATCTGCACGAACTTCATAAGCAGTGAGATGGGTGGCAACAACTATTATCGGTTTTCTGAAAGTAATGATTTCTATGATGGCTAAAGATTGCCGAATTGTTATCATCTTAAACTTATATTTAGAGAGCACCATAACAAAATGGCCCCGAGCCCCGATAGTTGGCTATGTTTGGTAAGGATATTTATCTCGAAGAAGTGAGGTTGACTGGAGCATAGGATATAAATTGGAGTTGACTTCGTTGAGACAATATATGTCAGATTCGGAAGATAGGATTGATTGAACAATCTCTTTGAATCTTTTTTGGCTTTGCAGAATCGGTTTATAGATCGGGTTATTGTCGTGCAGAACATTAAATGTTTCTATTTTTAAAAGTATAGGATAAGTCGATTGGCCTTAAGCTGAATTGTTCATTTCGATAAAAAATGTGTAAGATATGCAAATGACTTCCTTTTTTTATAAAAAAGTAAATTTAACATTTATATTTTTTTTTTTACTAAATATTATTTTTATGTAAATATTTAAACAAAATATGTATTATACTATCTAATACTATCGTCAGATGGGAATATAATATATTGTTGACATAATATTGATAAGATAGTTTTTTCCTAACGCTACCAACTAACAAAATGAAATACCTACACATATACGCATATGCACAAATATATTTGTATTATATCTCTATAAATACTATATAATTATGATACTACTTCATAGCGACTTGCAAATATATTTAATGGCTTTTTTTGAATTACGATAATTAGGAAACTCGTTTGTTCTCATTTCATAGAAGCAGTTCAGCATTCATTATTTTCGTCACTTTACTATATAATTATTTCTAATCTTTGCTCTATAGTTTTGCAATCAATAAGAGACACACAGTCCCACAGACACCCTATTTCTTAAAAGCTGATTTAGATATATCGACTTATTCGCATATTGCTGCATTCCGGCATGGCACCTTCAGATTCAAGCATTAATGGTCATCGTATTCAGCCACTGTTAACGAAGAAGTGCATAGAGGGCAAAATATTTGGCTCGCTTCGTAAAGGGAGTATTGTTTGGGAGCCAGCTAGACGTATTGGTTTTTGGAGCCACAACTGATGCATTCGTATCCGTGGAGGGACTCAAAGAGTATTTTGGAGCAGTAGATTGACGAACAACTTTTGCAGACGAGGGGAGATTTGGGGAGAGAAAAGCACATGGTGCAGAGGATGGTGGGATTCCCTACCAGATACTCCTTCGGGTAGCCGCATAAATTTTCCTATTCCATTTGATATGATGATTACTTTATTATTTTTTATTTTTTTTACAAATATTTTAATTAATTATAATTTGTCTATTTGCAAAACAAAAAAAAATGAATGTCCTTAGTTTAAATTATAAATTTTGGAAATATGATAATTTTGTCTACTTTTGATATATTTTTTTAATGTATTATTATTTTCTGATCATCACTAACAAATAGTGATTTTTTTATGCGCTGTGAAACTATAATTGTGTAATATTAATATTAACTTATTCAAAAACTATAAGGTTGAGTTTTTTATACAAGACATTTTCCCTCCTTTTCAATTATCTTATTCATCTCTTTCAGGGTTTCTCAATTAGTGCATTTAGTTTAGTGATTATTACTCTTTAATTTAGTCTATTTGAGTGGTTCCTAGTCGATTCGATTCATGAGCAGCAGAAATCATGGATTACGAACCCTTTCTGGTTTTATCACATGTGGTAGGCTCGGCAATGAAAATATCTTTTTTTTCTGAAGATTCTGCCTAACAATACGATGCCAAGTTAGACTCCTCGTAAATTTCATCAGGATTGATTCCTAATCTCTTGAGATACTTCTCCTGCTGCTTTCTCTTCTCGGATTTCTTCCTTTCTTCAATATCGCACTTGAGCAATTAGCGGTATTACTTGACTGTTAGTTTCTTATTATCGTCGATTTTTATTTCTGAAAACTGGCATTAATTTGGTTTAATTTAAGATGGCATATTTATGGCATATTTTATTAGAAAATATGTGGATATTAATTTCAAATGATATAGAAATTTAGATACTGATAGGTGCAGAAAGAATTATTTCTTATGATGGGGCATGAAATTATTTAACGTATGGATGTTGGAGAGCATCGGATGCATTGATCCGTTGGAAAGGGTTTATGGTTAATAATTTTTTCAAAAGATCCAAAGCATCTGCACTGGCTCCTGAAAACATTGTTTAATACGATTTTCTCTTAGTCTGATTGAGACTTTACAAGACATAATATGCATTTTCGCACTGAAGACTTTCTATCTACTTTGAACTTAGCTTTCCTGTCAATTAAAGAATTTTCTCTATTTGATTGAGAGTTGAGCTTCCAGTAAAGATGGGTTTGCCCAAAAGCATCTCACCGAAAATGCAGCCCATGCTCCACATATCTACAGCTTTCGAATACTTGGTCGAACCGAATAGGATTTCGGGTGCTCGGTACCAACGGGTGGCGATGTGTTCAGTCAAATTCAGAGATTATTATCTTTCTTCAGAATATACTGAGCGTGCGAGTCCAAAATCAGCAATTTTGATTTGGCACTCAGCGTTGACCAGAACGTTGGAAGGCTTCAGATCCCTATGAACCAGCCCACCCGAATGGATATATTTCAAGGCTTTGAACAGCTGGTAGATCACGTATTTCTTATGAACGGTTTGGAGGACTCCTAAACGGATTACATTGTGTAAATCTATCAAAATTATAAAAATAGATATCTCTCAATCTCTCAAAAAATAACATAAAATACTGTTTATTACCTGTCTCCATAAAGTCGAATATTAGATATAAATCCTTTCCATTTAGAGCCTAAATAATGTTTAAAAGTCTGATGATGTTCTCATGGCCTGGATAAATATAATTTCAGTAAAAAACAATTTAAATGTAAACCTGATAATGCTTACCGTTCAGCTACTGCAGAAACATTACTTCTCGAAACGTACGTTGAGCATCTGTAGAATTTGAAAATGCGTCAAATACCTATTTTTTGTTTATTTTGATAAATTTTGAGTTTAATTACTTTTTTGAGTGCAATTTCGGCGTTAGTTTTTTTATCAATTGCCTTCCAGACGATTCCGTAGGCACCCTTGCCGAGTCTTTCTTCAATCTTAAATTTGTTAAGGATATTAATATCAATTTATTAGGTCATAATAAAATTATATGCAAAGTTATAACATTACCAAGTCCCGTATAGATACCTAATAATCATAATAGTATGTGTTTTTATTTGATCTGTAGGATCTTTCAAATTTGTTAGTCTTTTCATTTTTTTAAAAATCAATTGTATAATTACTATTATGCATAGAGGTGTTAAAAGAAAAACAATACAAATCTTAATACACATATATATATTGTTTTTTTTTTGCCAAGAAATCAGTAGAGATTAAGTTTGGTGGTAATTATAACTTTGACTGTCTGGTCGAGTCCACACAGAACTCCCAATCCTAGTTTTTCCTTATTCCAGTCAAAGCTGCTGATCGGCTGTTGGCAAATGTCCTTCTGATTCAGTATCTCCACCTTGCCCATAACTCCTTTTTCTCTGCCATCACCATCCTTCGTGGTTCGTTGCGAGGGGTAGCTGTATTTGTAAAGATTCAAACTACCATTGCCCCCAAGAGTGGCAAATAAGTCCCTGTTCTGGGGAAGGTGCTTGACTCCCCAGAGTGTCGCCTTCTGGGCAGAATCGGTCAAGGATGAGTATCCAGAAGTAATATTATGAGTTCTCATATCAAATATTGTGAATTTTCCTTCTAGTGTGGAAGCTGCTAATTTATTCATTATGATATCTTTGCGATCGAACTCAAGTCCGCACACTCCATTCTTTAGGTTTGTCTCCCATAACAGCTGGTTTTGTCTCAGATCGAATATCTTTACATCACCATTGTCATATCCAGAGGCTATGACTCTTTATTCAGTGTTGTGAGCATTACCAAAGCTATATAAAAAACAAATGAAGAAGAAGAATATATGGATTTAATTTGAATTAGTACCACACACTCCAGCAGTCAGGGATTGCTGGTTCTTTTTAAACTGGCTAGAGTGCGACGACAGGAGAGTTCTGTCTTGGATCCCAAAGACGAACACATCCGTCACGGCCTCCAGTCACTAACTCGCAAGGACCATATCCCTGCCCCTCCGCTCCTGCCCCATCAACTGAGTTGACCACTCCTTCGTGCGCCTTGACGCTCCAAAACACTTTTTGCTTCTCAAGATCGAGGACAGACAATGTTCCTTCTAGATCTCCGAAAGCGTAGCAGACATGATTGGCTGGACTGGCCGCAAAAGTACCGCACTTGACTCCTCTCTTCAAATCTATTTTGGAGATGACTTTAAGTTATCCTTTAGTAAGCTGATTTATTTAAATAACTCCGGTCGCCTTGGGGTACTATCCGCAGAGCAAAAACTTAGAAGTTTGCGGGATCCATTTGACTTCATAAGGAGTGAAGCCTAATGATCGCGATAAGTGCTCAATGATCTGTGGGGCGTCTGTCGTGTCCATGCGTCTATCTTTTGTTTTTAATGTACTGATGTTGGTTTTAAAAGTTATATAATAATATTTATATATTTTTTAAACTCGAGTTGAATTTTTAAAATATTAATATCCGAGAGTAATTTTTGAATTATGAACAATATCTTATTCTAAAGTCGATGTATTATTTTTTAGGCCTATCAATTACGACTCGTAGCAGATCCAATACCTTTGAGATTGATGTTTCCGAACTTAGGAACATTGGTCTTTCTGGGCTTGCTTAACCAATGAGTCTCATGATCATGGTCGCTTTCATCCTCCTCAATTATCATCTCAGATTTCATTTTCAGCAATTTTATACTGTTTCCGAGAAAATCCTTGAAGTCAGTGTTATTGGTATTGCTAGGTTTGTTATTGCCGTTTTTCTTTGTATTGTAACTATTATTCTTGTTCACACCATGATGATGGTTATTGTTATTGCTTTTAAATTGTCTGGATGCTTATTTAACTATCTCCTCAGGATTTGATGTTTTTTATATTTTATTTGCTATATTTTGGGGAGATTTTGATTTGGGGCTTCTATTATTTTTATTTGACTTTGATCTCAGCAGCGGTGTCGACTGGACTGGTCTTAATTTGGACATTATACTCTTCCTGAGCTCTTCGAATGCTTCATCTACTCCAAGTTCTATCCGATTCTGGAGAATTATAAGATTGAATGTGGGTTCGTTGATGGCTTTGATATCAGTATCATATAATTATAAGGGATCCAACACTCTGCTAAAGCTGTAGTCGTTCATTTTATTTTTATCTTTCCATGACTCTTTGGGGACGGTTCGAGTCAACGAACGCACGATCTGGTCCATGATTTATTGGCTGTCGCAGCTGACCCGCAGCTAGACTTAGTAACATTTTTATCTTTAGTTCTGCAGTTCGGGATTAAATAGAGAAAGAAGAAATATATTTATTGAAGTGTAGAGTTTATGGTTAGGTGGATATAATTTACATACAAAGGATCAGCATTTTGGGAGACCAACAAATCGAATATTTTAGATTTGACTTTTGGAATAGCTTGATTTAAAATTATTTATCTTCTTTCAAACATTATTTTTTATTTATTTGTTTTTTAATCTTATTTAATTTATTTAGCTTTGAGTTTTTGTTCATTATATCAAGAGTCCCAAAGTCAAAGCATTAGTAACAATTATTTTTATCATACTTCATTTGACCCATTTATCTTTCAGACTTTTTTAGACTTCAAACAAACTGTCTTTTTGTTAATCCAAAAATATATTGAATAATAATGTGTATATATATTTTTTTTAATTTAGTCAATAATATCCATCTTATTATTAATCCTAATAATATTTATTCCTAAAATTATCAGATATGAGGCTCCGGGTCGTGTTTGTTTCGATAAAAATCGATGGTCCTCCGTACCAGTTCATCCCAATCGCCTTTGTTCTTGGTCCGCAGATGGTTGGCCAGTTCCACAATATTCTCGTCTAATTGTTCTATCCTCCCATCGATATACGATTTCTTTGGGTCAGCGATCGACCTAAACTTGTGTTCTTCCTCGATGACTTTGGGAAAATTCCACAATTCAGGAGGTCTCTTCATGTTCTCCACCTTCAGACTGTTGTCCGTAGTTTTCATACTCTTGAGCTCATCTGCAGCCTCTTTTAGCTCCTAGTTTTGCCGATCTCTTCTTGGGAGCATTCCTTCTCTGATAATTGCATCTTCAATATCCTGGTGGATAGCTTTGTTAATATGTCTCAGCATCTCTGCTGATGTTTCAAACAACTTTTTGTGCTCTTCATCGCAGTAACCTGCCCATAGCCAGTACCTCCCGTATTTTTTACGTTCTTCTGCCTCCAGCTTCTTTTCAAGGTCTACTTTTGGATCGAGGACATTGCTCTTCGAAGGAGAGTTTTTACCAAAATTGGTGAAGGTACTTTTGCCAATTGTGGCTGTCATCGATTTTTCCTCGACTGCGACTTCAGGTTCTGGCTCCGATTTGAGTTCAGAATTTTTTAACTTGTCCTAAAGTTTTCGATCGAGGATACTACGGATGTGCTGGATAGTCTTGAAGACGATGAGCCTCGGGATCGATATTTCGATGGCGTTGGCGTCTTCCGTAAGCATGTATTTTTCGGCGAGTTGGTTGGCTTTTTGTATAATCCCTATGGTGTTAGCCACAAAGTTAATCTGGTCACGCAGCAGGTCGTTACCGAATAATCTCTCTGTGATCAATTCCCACTTAATCAGTACTTTGAGATCTTAAACAAACTTGTAGTTAGCCTCGAAGGGCACCTTCCAAAAGTTCACTCCAGTCGTAAATAAGGAAGCCAGGCCCCGTTTCATCTTTTCTAACGAGTCTCTTAGTGGCTCGATGTAGAACTCCTCGATCTTCGTCAGGTTCTCGTACTCAAGCTTTTTGAAGATCATGTGCACATCTGGCGTCTGCTTAACAGGTTTGCTATGATTCTCACTCAAGATCTTCATTGCCTCCTGTAGACATATACTGTATTTGTCAACATAGGCTTTATATTTGAACGCGTTTATGATCTTCTAATCCTTGGTTTCATACTTGAGGTCAAACATCACCAGCTTCATGTTGATCTCCATTAGGTTTACCAAAGGCTTAAGGACCACGAGCAGCTTCTCGTCGTAGATAAGTTTGAAGGATTTCTTGAGATGGGTCTTCATGAGTTTGAAGAAATCTGAATAAGCTTTCTTGAGTTCTGACTTGGTTTTCACATAGTTTGATTCATCAATTCCCGGCAGGTCCGAATAGACGTTATATATTCTCTTGATGAAGACCTGGCGGATGTTGTGCTGAGAGTCGCCCTCAACGTTCTCGTGTTCACACAGAACACCATCATACGTGCAATATGGCGGTTTCTCCTTCTTTTTCTCGCCGAAGTACACACTGCGGATCCATTCGTGCTCTATTCTTTTGAATGGAGGAGTGACCTATTATATTTTGAAAGAATAGCAAAACAATATGTAAGGATAAAGTTGTAAACAATGGGAATACCTTGATTATTTTTGCCATTTCATAAAAGAGATCCCACAGTACTTGGAACTTGCCTGACAAGTCAGAGTCTACTGATGTCTAGCTTATAGATGGTAAGCTTTTGATTTATTTATTCTATAATTTGTGAATAAATATCATAAATTTGATATCAATTTGAAATGAGGTTTAGATATTATAATTTACTATTTCTTCGATCTTCTTGTATTAGTCAGTCTGTTGCCACAACTCGAAGTCTCTTTTTAGAGCTTCTGGGTCTTGTTTCTTTGGAGGCATACTTTCTAATATTATTTTTAAGTAAGTTTCTTATTGTTATTATTTATTATTATAATTTGTTCTATCTTTGATACACAATATTTGTATAACTTAAATTATATAATATAAGTAATAAAAATATCCGACTTGTTATTTAAAACTAATCAAGTTTTGATTTGTTCTGATTTTATAGAAAAAATCTACGCAAGAGTTAATTTTGACATGTTCAATTGTTATTAATTAATCTAAAATATTATAATATTTATATTTTATAAATACATATAATATTTTAATAACTATCTAATATACATATATCAATATCGAAAATGTAGCCCTTATTCAAGAAGAAGTAACCTTAAGAAGCAATCACAATCGAGGAGGCAAGAAAATCGGTCCTCAAAGACAAAGATGATAACTACACTGTACGATGAATTGTTTATATCTTATATTTCTAACTGATCTAAAACTGTAGTTTCTACGTCTGGTGCAGAGTAAAGAATTTGATGAAGCCTATGAACTTGGAAAGCGAAGTAAACTAACATAATCATAAAAACCCATATATTCAATAAATTATTATTCTCCATTTCATCATCAATTTATACTGTCGTTTATTTTAAACCTAGTCCTTCAAAAACAACCGAACAATCCCTCAATTCTGAGATTTTGTCTTTTCATAGAACAAAACAATTAAAAATGTAATAAACAAACACATAATCTAACCGAAACAAAAAAATGAAATCTTATGTAAAAATACAGTAAAGAAAATGGTGGCTGAAGATATAGCAGAAGCAGAGTACACAACTGACTCAGGAGACGACGAGGAAGAAGACGATGATAGCGATTAAGAAAAGGAGTCAGATGACGAGGAAGACGATGAGGTCCTCAGTAAAAGTGAATCAGAAAGTGAGGCTGAATAGCGGTCCAGGTCGAAACCAAAAAACAAGTCTCCAACAAAGTGCGATGTACATGAGTGGCCACATATTTGCCAAAATCCTAATTGTCCTAACAAAGCAAAAAATAAATCTCCATCAAAGTGAATTTGATTTTTTGGTTCGCCTTTAATATTATCCACCAAAGATAGCATTGCAATTAATGAACTACAAATATTAATAAGATTTTCCCTATTTTGTTTTTTTAAGAAAATTACAATAAACAATATACTGAAACATATTTACAAAATATATTTGGGTTTAATTCAAATATAGATTATGTTTCAATATTTTTATTATAAAATAATCTAATGAATTTAGACGCTAAATAGTTTATAGGCTATGTGGTCGCAGTTTTTGAAAGTTTCGGGATCACGTATGTCCAACTCGAAGACCTCCGAAAAGCTAAACTCAATGAATCCCCTCACAACTCTACCTAGATCCTGTAGCGACTACTCTTCGATCTGTGCCTCCTCCATATGTTTGAATTCCAATATAATCCCTCCAGATCACCCATCCAGATCTCCTCCCCTCAAAGAAGGCAAATCATCCTGGCGCATCTATGCGAAATCGAATGTCCGTATCTTGTCGTCTTGGAAGAACATGGGGAAGTTGGCCTCAATTTCGACTCGCCGAGAGAACTACTGATCACTGTGGGTTGGCTGCTGGCTGTAGCCGATATATTCTCACAGATAGAGCCTGTTCTGATTCGCAGAAAGACCGAATAGCTCAATAATATACAGCCTCAAAATGCTAACAATGATATAAAAGCTACGGGAATGGCTTCTCCGTACCAGATTGGAACATCCCAATAAGATAACAACTCTAATACCGTGAGTGGGCTATATAAGTCGATATCGACAAGGCTCAACAGTCTGGAGAATCTGAAGAAGAAAAAGGAAAAAATAATAAACAAAATCTCTCAGTTCTTAGAGGCTAATAATATAAAAACTACTTTTGCCGAACTCATGTCTACAGATAAATCCTACTATAAGCTCAGACTCTCGAAGACTAAAGAGCTAATAGATTTGATCAGCAGAGAGGTGCGTGAGATGCGCTGTCGAAAGCATTTCTGGGTATGGATGGACTCGGTCATCAAAAAAGACCGAGAAGATCTCCAAAACTAAAGAGCGGAAGAGTACGGATTTTAGGATGAGCCAGCACACGTTGTTGAGAAGATATCGGTCGATATCTACGGACTGGAAGGATTTCTGGAAACAATGGATAAAATTTAATAAAAATATGAGCTGTTGGAGCCGTTCTTCGAACAGTTTGAAATGGTTTGGGAGTAAAGATAGAAGAGATTGACTGAAAAGGAAGCAAAGTAATTGAACTTGGAGAGCCGCATCATCAAGCCGGAAGTGGAGATGCTTGTTCCCAATTTCAAAGAGGGAGTGGCGAGTCGGTTCAATTCATTTATCGGCAACCAACTACACAGTGCAATATTTGAGTCAGATTCGGAACTCGGGTAGACTGGAGCCAATGGAAGTAAGCGTATTGAGGCTAAATAACTTAAAAAAGAGTTAGAGCGGTTATGCTAGCAGAATATGGAGAGACTTGAAGCTCTTGCTTTTATTTGAAATAAATTTATAACTATATTGAACATGAACTTTCAATTTCTTTTGATTTTTTTAATGTCAAAAATATTTAATAATCAAAGATAGATTTAAAAAAAAATTAAAATATGTTATATATTTTTTACAAAAATATTCCACGTGATAATTGATTGTTTAAAAAATAGGTAAACGCTAACAAATAAAAAAAGTTAAATCTAGATATATTATTTAGGAATTGTATAGTTTTTTATATAGGATCAAATGAAAACCGAGGCATTGATTAGATAGATCAAAAAAGACAATCTCGAGAAAGTGAGGGGCTTGTTGGAGGAAGGCCAAATCAATATTAATTACCAAGACAAAAAATCTGGAGGCAGGAATGTCTTGCAATTGGCCATTTGCTCCGATAATCCACTTATTTTCAAAGAAGTCCTTACTTATCCGGCGCTGAATCTCAACACCCCAAATCTCAGTGGAGATGAGACTCCGCTTCAGACAGTATCAATCGTTTTTAAAAATTAAACTCTCTCCAAACATATATATAAAAAAAAATATTATAATAATTTAGGCAATCTGTTTCGGAAATAAATAATTTTTCTAAGAACTGTTGATCAGAGGCAGCGATAAAAACCAGTACAACAGCCTGTCCCTGACACCCACACATACCGCTATTCTATAAAATAAACCCTAATTTCTCTCACTCCTTAAGAAGCATAATGCAAATCTCAATCCCAAAACCCACTAAGGATCGATCCTCAACTTATCTGTTTTGAAGAACAGCGTCTAATGCATATAATGGCTCCTTTCAAACCTCACAAATCTAAATTTTGACACACGGGACTAAAATGGGAGGACTTGTTTACATCTAGCCACAGTTGCAAATAATCCTGCAGTCTGCCAACTGCTTATTGAAGACGCCAAAAAGCGATTCGAAAATAAAAAATCAGTACTCGAAGATTTCATAAATGCTCAAAACAATGAAGGGGATACCTGTTTGCATCTGGCATATCGAAATGATTGCCAGACGATTATTATGATCATCTAAAACAGCCAGACTCCTGTTAATACAGAACTTAGAAATGTGCGCAAATAGACCGTCGCAGACGTTAAAGAACGAAGGCAACAGGCCAAAATTGACGAAGCCAGAAACTTAGAACGAGCGAAGGAAGAAAAGAAGCAAAGGGATGCAGAAAAACTAGTGTTGAAACAAAGAGAGGCATAAAAGGCAATTGAAGAATAAAGAAATAAAAAGAAAGAAGCCAAAGAGCTGGAAAAACAAAGACATCAGATTTTGAATAGAAAGAAATAAGAGGAGAATGAATAGCAAAGCAAAACAAGGTGGAAATTTTTGGGAGGGTTCGTTTTGTTACTTGTGTTGGTGTATCTATTTTTGAACTACACAATCCAGCAGAATAAAAGTAAAATAATGATTGGCTGACTTGCATTTGGATGATGAATAAGGGAAGGCAAATAATTTGATCTTTTGGTTATAAAAAAGAAAAAAATAAACTTGAATAAAAGATATTGCAACATAATCTGAATTTATTAAGCAACAATATATTTCGTACAGAATAAATTATTAAATTCTAAATCTTAAAATTCGAAATCCTTTAAACCTTAAATTCCAATTAAAAATATGTGGAGACTAAAATACCTGCCCCATATCCTACTCCACCACTAACGGATCCCCTGAATATAAATTTCCAAATTTAGTTTAGGATATTTATTATTATACAGAAACAGGAGGAAATAGAATAAATAATTAAAACATTATTAATACTCTAAAAATACAAATAATCATCAGAGTTGCTTTAGAAACAAGAAACAATGAATCATACAAATCAGTGTGTACTCACATGACACTCTATGTTCCAGTCGATTCGGTTCATCATCAATCTGCATTAACGCCTACTCAGAGTATTGAACAAGTAGTAAAATCTCATGGGAACCATGCTTATTATTAGCTATTTTTATATTTTTAATTTTAATCGAATAAATGAGCCCAGAATAAAAAATCAACGGAAAACCACGTGGACGATTTAGTGTTGGGTTAGACATGAGGGCTGTTCTTTAAGACCGCATGGACGAAAACGAAGAAGCGCGAAACAGTGCGAAAAATAGCAAGTCCTTGTGACATTGAGGCCTTTGTTGGAAAGTGCGAAGAACGAATAGGAAGTTATTCAAATGATCGACCTGTACTTAGAGTGTGAATATAGTCTTGATTCTCTATTTTCTGAATTTTTTAACTACTTTTGATGCTTTCCATTATTGTAGAAAACCGATATCATTCCTCATTAATGATATTAAAGGTATTAAGACAGCATTAACTTTGCTAATGATCTTTTTATTTAGGTTGATAGACTCAGTTTTAAGAATGACTCATAATAATTATTTTTTTAAATAAGGCTAACATCAATCAATGTATTTGTTGGCTTAATGTTCTATAACTTTTACCGTATATTTAATAAAAAAATATCAGAAATTTTCCATACGATTGTAATGGAGACCATGTGGAAGATAAAAAGTATTCCTTTAATATCAGAGTTTACCCAAGGGACTGGAATGTAAACGAAAGTATTTAAGCGAACATGCCAATATTATTGCATTGTCACTGGGAAGTAGTCGATGCCCCAATATTGCCATGAATATATTTTTAAATAACGCTAATTACTGCTTATAGTCAGTTAGATTTTTATTCATTTTGTGACATTTCGATAAATAAAAGTTACACATTTTCTGTAGAATTTAGAAGTTTTACAACGGTATTCTATTCATTTTATGCATGTAGAATAATATCCAGTTGGCTGATATATTTTTCTAACCTATTTCTGTATGTCGGCGACAAGACAATACCCACATGGCAGAGAAGATACGCATAGAAACCGAAAAGAAATGGCTATACACACTAGAGAATGGTAACAAAGAGAACTCCGAATACGTTTCAATAAATAATTTTAGTTGAAGTAAATAATAAACATTTTAGAATAGACGTTAATACCTAAAAAGAAAGAATCGAAATCACACTATAAATAAACCGACAAAAATATAATTCTTCCATAATCATCAGGACAAAAATAAAAAATAGAAACTCAATAACAGAAAAAGAAAAAACCTTATAAGATGAGTTTTTTGTAAAAGGTAAAATGCCAGACCGATCTCTTCGACGCCAACCCTGAGTGGAGAACATCCAACAAGGCCGTCTTCTCCACCTGGACGACGGCTTTAGTTTCTGTACTCATTGTCATCGTCTCCTTCGCTCTGAAGTGGGAATACGTCACTCACTTGTGGATTCCTACAGACCAACTCATTCTCACCAAGTCAACCAAATCCTCCATCAACTACCTCGTCCCGAATTTAATCGTGGGAATTTCCTTTCCACGTCGCCCCAACTACCCCGCCAATGGCTCCTTTGACCCTGCTGTTAATCTGATGGCTTATTATTTCAATACATCTTCAGATAATCTTGTCCCGACCATCAATGTAACAAGGCTCCCTGTCTGCCCTCCACCGTTTGTTTCACATGCAGAAATCTGCATCTAGATCTCAGACTATGACTATACTACAAACAAACCTATGCCAAGATTCCTGATCGACCACGAGTATGAGAACTTTGTTGGCATGACATTTTGGTTTATTAATGCCAATCTCAGCACCCTGCTGTACAACTATTAGGGAGACCTTACCAGCTGGAACATAGATGTTGAAAACTCGTGCCTTGAGTTCTATATGATGGAAGTTAAAGAAATCGTGCTGTATGAAAGTCTCTCGATCAACCAGCCTCCTGTATTTCGAAGGAATGTGATGCCTATACCGCCTCTTGTTAATTAGTTCTGCTACCCCTCGCTAACATTTGTGCGGGATCGAGCCATAACTGGCACTTTCTACGTGGACTCGATGACCTATACCCGATATGACATTTCCGTGATTGTGGGGGCTGTCCTCTCCCAGATTCAACTGTTCCTGTCCATATTCGCTTTGTTTATATTGGACATGTCTTTTTTCAAGCTTAAATATTTGACGATGATGAGTGTCTATTCGAGTCCCACTCTCGACAATGTCTCGATCGGACCTATTTTTATCAGTAAAATGAGAATCTGTAGTATATTTGAGTTGATCGGACTCACGAATTGGCTGAATCAAAGGGGGTACTTCAAACAGCAGTATGCATTTTTGACCCTGTTGAATTACTACCATCAGGCTCTGTCAGTCTAGACTATTTTAATAAAAATTAGTGAAGCAAAGGCTAAAGAGTAAAGCAGAAAATTTATTGTTTTGCAACGAATATGTAGTGACTAGGGCGAAAATACCTAATATAATGTATTTGTCCCTCCTAAGCCAGTCAAAAGAACCTACAAAGAGAAGGAGTGTTGGTGGGGACTCAACTGGCTGAAGATGTTCGACTCCAGCCCCACCCAAATCGAATTCAAATGCAACTCCAAATACAGCACCTCCTACACGAGTATCCTGCTGAGTATCGTCGGGATATCGTTGATCATATTCGGAGGCATCAAGTTAAATCTTTTCAGTGTCTCAAGCGATATTTTATATTCCTTCAAGACAATGCCTAATTATGCCTACGAACCACCTGTTGTCACGCTCGCACTATGCATCGTTGGACGACCTTGCGGAGAAATCTTCCTGGACCGTGCTTTGGTCGACTATTACTACAAATACACATTTGAATACGTCTATGAAAACGGAGAGGTTGTTGGCACTGTGCCATACTCCTTAGACTCTGATTGCTACGGATCTGAATCGTGGCAAAGATCGGTAAATATGTATGGAGGATCATTTCCCAGCACCATCTGTTTAAAGAATGTGTCAGTGTCTGCTTTTCCAGTGATAGTTCTTAGGATCAGAATTAATGTTTTACATGGAGGAATTCCTTACGCTTATTGGTTTGCTCAGTCAGAAAATGGGTATATTGACTCCAGTAATGACAAGGGAGAATTCTTTTAAAATTTAACTCCTGGAGGTCTATATTTGGGTGTGAGAACATAATTTATCATCAGACCCGCAACCAACATGAAGGGATAAACGAGGCCAATGTCTTTAAAAAAATATCAACTACACCTGAATCTCGAGCAGTTGGAATTGATTTTTGTGGTTGGAAATGACTATCAGATCCAGACAAAATACACGCCTACTCTTTGGGACATCATGTCTAACGCATTTAACATCAACATGATTTTCCTGGTCATCCTTTCCGCTTATATCGCCAGACCCATCAATGCCCGATTCGCTAAAGAATACGTGGAGAAAACGTACTCCGCTGCTTCCGAGCAGACGAGCCAAATTAATGCACGGATTAAGGTTCTAGATGTTGTATCGATGCTGAAGACTGTCGACAAGAAAACTAATCAAGAGGCTAGAGGTAATGTCGCATTTTTTAAAAGGTAATTTAAAAAAGATAGATAGGAATAAACCACAAGCAATTGAGACGAGCCATGAAATCACAGGGGAAACAGAAATATTGATTAAAAATATAACGAAATTGCAAAATAAACATTCTCCTATTTTAAAATTTCCATATATATATAAACTTTAAAAAATAATAGTATAATAATTTCAAAATAGTAGAATATAATAATTAAAATAAGCAGAAAAATTATAAAGACAAAAAATCAATTAAATTTGGAACTTTTTCTTGAACACTTAAGTCATCTGTCTCCATTCTTAACAAATGGAAAACCTCGATCTGATGAAGGGAGGTGGATTTTTTTGTTTCCTATTTTTTTACATAAAAAGGTTTATGTCAATGCAGCGATATTTATAGGTTAATATAGAATTACTTAGAGAAAGCATAACATCCGAATGTTTTTTTTTTTTTTTTACTTTTTCAATCATTTTATCTTCAATATTTATTGCTATTACATTTCTATATCGTTGGCGGGGGTTGGGGCTGAAGTAAGGTTGGGTTGGGGTTGGGTTGGGGTTGGGGTTAGTTGGGGTTGGGGTTAGTTGGGGTTGGGTTGGGGTTGTGTTGGCTAGTTGGGGTTGGGGTTGGGGTTGCCAGTTGGGGCTAGTTGGGGGTTGGGGTTGGGGTTGGGTTGGGTTGGGCCAGGCAAGTGTATACTGAACAATATTACAAAATTACGGAAAACCATGCATAATAAATGGCACAGTGGGAGTGGAGGCGTGGCTAGGGATTGGTAAAGAGTGGGGGGATAGAGATTGAGGAAAGGGTGAAATGAAAACATATTTAAAATGGGGCTGTAAGATAGGTTTTCTTTATTATTAATATCGCCACCACGCAACGCCAGCCAGAACTGATGGAAGTTTATAGTTCTGAACCGTTCTACCCTTCCACAGGTAACCGAGCAACCGCCGACATCGTTATCGCTGTGCAAACATCTATTCGTCAAAGATGTCTACGGTGAAAGCAAATTACTTGTGAATTATGGACCTTGGGGCGTGTACTTTAGTTTTATAATAAGAGACACTACCTACATAATTAAACAGTGATATTTTTTGAAATTTTTAAAGTAAAATTCAATTATTTTTGGACCGCGAAAACTGTTGACCGTATTTACCTGGGTTGATTTTTTATTTCTTAATATAAAATATAATATTTTCGAGTATTAGGCAAGAAAAAATTAGAACCATCTCTATTTTTAATGATTTTTTCACTGCTTGCGGACGGCTTTCCGTTTCTCGTTATATTCTCGTTTGGCGCGCTGAAAAGTATATTATTAAAAAAAAAACTAATAATATTTCCGAACATTTGGGCGAGAATAATAAAGATTATAGTGATAAAATCAAACTACGGATTAATATTCTTGTTGCATCCTTTTGCAGAAAGTGAAAAAAAAGTGGAATGGTTTTCATTATTACACTAAACATTTTGTTTAATCCCTCGATTTCTATTTGTTCCCGATGGGGAACAACTAACTAAATAGCAGTAGAACCCTAATGGGAACCTTACCCAAAAGGAACAAGAAGACTCTAGTGCTATCTAGTTACTTGTTCCCCGTCGGGAACAAAAAGGATTCGAGGGGTAAAGAGAACAAAATACTCTGGACCATCATTTCTTTGAGTGTCCTATCAATGATCAATTTCCAAACTTTATGCCTGATTTGGTAAAACTTAAAATTGAACTCTCTAGCAGTATTCCCTGTCTTCTAAATCTCAACACTCCTCAAATTTACAATTTATTAGCAAATATATTTATAAAAATAGCATTAAAATTTAAGTCATTGGGAATTAAAAACACATAAATGTATAAATTTAAGCTGTAACTTATTTGCTTCAATGGTATTTTCCCAAATATTATATCCTATTTAAAAGAAACTAACTTTAAGAACAAGCTGTACTATTAAAATCAAATTGATTAAACATAGCCAATATCGTTCTTAATGGGTTAAAGCCATAAAATAATAAACAAAGAAAGAATGCATATTGTTACATATTTATATTTATTTTTTAACACACGCAGTACTTTGACTAATTTTAAACAGAAATAATATCTCATTAGCTTATTAGACTTTATTATTTTGATATGACGGTGCGTCGGGCAGTAGGTATTATTCTAGGAATAACGTAAAAAGGGAGGAATAGAAAAGCGATCTTAGGTAGTTACAAGTAATTTATTTTGATAGTCGTGGGGTTAGTCTTAAAACTAGAGTAAAACTCTTAATTAGACATAATAAATTTAATAAAACTAGATACGCAATTACTTAATTCTACTGTTAAAGTCTTTGTACTTAAGATTAGAGGTTCACTGACTTAGGTAATTACTTAATTCTACTGTTAAAGTCTTTGTAGTTAAAATTAGAGGTTCACTGGCTGACATTGTGGGAGGAATTATGATTAGAGTCAGGCACTTCCCTTTTTGGTGATGGATGTCCAGGGTCCAGTGGCTGCGTTGTATGTAGAGCACTACGTATTCGTGTACCTCCGGATCGGGAGTAGGTGCAACGCGGCGATAATCAGAGGCCTGGGCGGTCTCCGATGTTGATCTTCGAAGGGCGAAGATCAGTTACTTCCTTCTGGGATGGAAGCGTAGAATTCGTAGAGCGTAGAGGACCTGGGCGGCCTCTCCAAGGAGCGAGAATAGGAACCTTCCTGGGCGGACTACTGCAACCGACTCTCCGTCCTGGGCGGACTCTTGCTTCCTCAGTGGAAGACTGCACCTCACTCTTGCTTCCTCGGTGGAAGCTTTCACTCGACTGTCCGTCCTGGGCGGACTCTGGCAATCGACTGTCTCCTAGAGCCCACTGTCCTTCTGTCTCCTGTCTACCTGTAGGTACTATCTTTTATTGACGTCCCATAAAATCACAAAGGAATTGCGGAATTTCCCAAAATAGCAGTTAAGATTATATTATTTTAGTTACGATTTTTCTAACAATAGCTCGGCTAGCCTTTGTACTAAATTTATTTTATGGCCGGTCTAATCTGGGAATTCCTATTATTTAAAATGCACCTTTTAAAGCTAAATATTTCGGTGAATTCGGTCATTTATTTTAGGTGATTACAAAAGGCTATATCAATTTCAAAAATAACTCGATTACTTTTAATTCTCTGGGAAGATACCTAAAATGCCGATCTTAGCGGAATGCAGATCGACATCGCGACCCCATTCCTAGCCCATAGAAATAATATAAACATAACCTGCCAATTGCAACTGTCATTTTAGATTTCGATTTATCAATTTTGCGCGAGAATAATTCAAACCGGCAAAATGCCTTGCCTTTACAACCAAGTAAAGCTGATGTTCGAAACTGAACTATATTCCAACTGCATCACACTGGTAAGCTAACGGAGAAATTATTAATATTTTATCTGAAGTATAACGATGAATATTTAAAATACGATAGCTCTAGTAGCTCTGTCGTTATGTAAAAGCACATATTTCATGCGCAATTTCCATTCTGACCTACTTTAATCATACGTAACAATAAGATTAACAAAATCACATCGATTATACTAATTTGAATCATATTTTCAACTTTATATTCTATCAATTTAACGTTTTTTAAGTCTTTGTTTTGGCATGTGTGTATTATAATATCGATTGCACAAATTTGTAAACATGTTATTGGTGAAGTGTGATAATATGCGTTGTATAGGTATGTATACACGGTCCCTATGAATATGTACCCCCTTGGAATTTGACAGTTGTGTCTAAATCCGTTAGTACAAAAACCATTTAAACTGACTATCCCATCGTAAATATTAATTGACCATCCTGCAGACTGTATATATAAATTAAATAATTATTAGGAATACCTTTTTATATGTTAAGTTAGCCGTCACTATACTTGTTAATTATTTATCTTAATTATAAAGATATACGTGGACACAACATCAAAAATAGATGGCCTCCGTGGTTGAATGATTACGTTCCTTGACTATGTATCCTTAGATCGCGGGTTCAAATCCCTTCATGCGCAAGTTAATTTTATTTGATTAAATTGTGTTATATAATAAATATACTATGATTAAAGATATAGTATATTTGCAGCACGTTCCAGAGTGGAATATACTTTCAGTATCGCCCTGGTGAAAAACCACCATTCAGAATCGAAATGTTGCCTGAAATAGCTTTGCCATGTTCGGTGACCAGATCTGATTAGCCAGGTATTTCCCCACCTTCTTCTCCCCCATCTCCTACCCCTCTACTACCTTCTGCTTCGCAACATATCTCAATTACAGTGACATGCGCTGTTCCTTGACCAGGGTAGGCTGTAGCTTTGCAGGTGTTGATAATTACCATTCATCTTGAAACCCCCCAAACATCTTAGATTTACAAGGTTTATTACGGGCAAGAATATTAAAATTCTAAGGTATGTCAAAAACACGAAGTATGTTTTGACATTGCCAATCGGATACAATATTGGCATATCTGTTAGCCGTATTTATGTTTCCAGGCTTCCATGGTGGTGACGGTGGGAGAGAACAACTTTGGGGAGTACATCTCCCCACAGGATATGTTCCAGGTCTGCTTCTACTACGGGGAGTCCCTGTACCACCTCCAGCACTACCGGAAAGCAGAGACCATCTACAGAAAGTATGAAACATCTTTATAACGGCTTTAGAAACTTCAGTGTTATGGCTGGGTTAGGTTATATTTAACGAACTTGAAGGACAAAGGAGTGTTGGGAGGCTTAAGGTTAGTTGTTTGGATGGTGTGGAGACATACTAAACTGAGAGGAAACAACAGGAGTCAAGACGTTTCCTCCAAGGATTTTAACGCCAATGATAATGATGACTTATATGGCTATCCTTGTCATAAGCTAGTTTGTTTTAGCTAAGCTTTTAGAAGGTGGTTAAATTTTAAACACAAGGCCCTTATTTGCAATGTTTTCTAGCTTTAGCCTTAATAACGTTCATTTGGAAAAGACACTCAGCGGACAGTCGGATTGAATTCATAACTCGCAGTGGGTACTGACTAACTCCCCTTTAAAAACGAGTTATGCTTAGTGAAAAGGCCTGTACTATAAATTGGTTGATTTTTCCAGAGCACTGCAGCTTCGCAAGTCAATGCTGAAGAATAGAAGCCAATCCAAAGCACAAGATGGTTCTGGCAGCGGGAGCAGCAAGGAGTACAATCCAGAGCTGGAGATCAAGTACAAGATGCACTTGTGCTATGTCCAAATGCGTCAGACACAGCCCTCCATTGACATCTTGCAGAGTATCTCCGGTACTCACACAACTATAGCAATATATAACATTTAGTATTTCAAACCAGCATCATCACTAACAACAGTTATCGACCGTCTGACTTAAAAGATTCTTCCTTCTTCCCAAGGCATTTTATCGTACTATACCAAAGTTTTAACTTCCCAGAGTTAGTTAAATTCTGGAAATATTCTCCACCAGCTCCGGTCCCTAGTCCATTAGTCTCCAGTCCTCAGGCCGTCCTATCCTGCTCCAATCTGCATCTACGGAACCTCTGGAAAATGAACCGGCTCGTCAATCTGCCTTTAGGTTACTTCCATGTGCTTCCATTGCTTCGTTGAGACACCCACCTGGCCATGATTGCAATGTGATGTCATCTGGTAATGCTATGATCCCAGTCTTCGGAGCCTATTTTGCCTAACATCATTCACTTATTAAAATGTTTCTAAACAAGTTTGTCAATAAGTGACGTGTCCCATCAGTATTCAGACACTCCAGTTTTCTTGTAACCAATTAGTAAGTATAACTTTTTCGCTTTCAGGCAAACACCGCACCCCCAAGATAAATATGAGCCTAGGCCAGGCCTTTGAACGTGTAGGCTTGGTGCGACCAGCCGCCACGGCATACCGGGAGGCACTAAGGGCCTGTCCTTTTGCCATTGAGGCCGCCGACAGACTGCTCAAGCTGATGGTCAAACCCTCGGAAGTTTTGGCTATTGTGAATGAAGGTTAGTATGTATTATATTTGTTTGTCTAGAAGTAGATCATTTTATAAATTCAGGATGAGTCAATATCGCTTATAAAATGTAAAAATAGTAGTGGCCCCAAGACAGAACCTTGGGGAACTCCAGAAAAGCCCAAAAATTCGTCAAAACTAGAACCCTTGTAAAAAAACATATTACTTAACCAATTTTTTTTTTAATTCTCTTGTAAAAAAAAACAAATGCAGCTAAGCAAATTAAATAAATAAATAACAAGGTCTCATACAAACATTATTTAAAACATTGAATCATCATCAGCGCTACAACCTTTGTAGAGTTCTGACCACCTTTAGGAAACGCCTCAACTTCTGCAACTCTAATGCTGTTTCCCTCCAGTTCCGTATACCCAACGATGCAGTGTTGGCTTCTACACCAGCCACCTAAGGTTAGGTCACCAAAAACTCTGCCCTGCAGACTTATTTTTACTACAATTACCTTAATACAATTTGAAATAAATGTCTACTTCTGTTGAAGTCTGAGCATTTTTCTGGAGTCCCCCAAGGTTGTATATTGGAACAGCTCTTATTTTAACTTTAATTCAAATTAGATTAACAATCATATAACGTTGCACAGTGGCCTCCGGTCCGGACGGCGCATTAGTAACAGGGTGGCTGAGCGCGCGCGCTCACTTCCACATGCGCGAGTGGGCAACCAGCGTACGCGCCCTCAAGGTACTAGACCAGGAGGGGGCACTGCTGCGGGGATGTCCCATGCTGCTGGTGGCACTGGGGGAGGTGCAGTACTACTCCGGAGACACCAGTCAGGCTATCATCACGTTTCAGCGGGTGAGTAACAAATTATAATATTACAGCAGAATATCACTAATCTGACACAAAGGTTCGGAACGACTAGTAATCTAGTCAGGATTCACGAATTGGTTAAGCAAGTTTTTTGTCCTAATAACATTTCAACATTTTTGTTGAACCTCTCTGCAGCTGAATTGTCACAGGAAAGCATTACTGATGTAACCTCCTGCAAGAATAATTTTTATAAGAAACACAATATTTTAATCTTCAGTTCAGACTTTTATATTTCAGTATGATTGATTCTTCATCTTCGTTAGTCATTCCCTAATTGCTGATAATTGTAGCCCCACTCCAATTGCCCTGATAAACCAGGCTCCTGCACTCCTCACGGTCCTGCGGTGCGTCGTGAGTCCCGGATACCAACATTCTGGACACTTGTGACTGCTGATCAATCCAACTCGTCGGTGATCTTCCTCTACTTCTCCTGCTTTCAATTTCGCCAGTGACCGTGAGCTTCTCCAGGTTCGAGTTCTCAGTCTGTTCACTGCCTATTTTGGATGCCTAGCTTTTCTAAAATAGACAGATTGATAAAAAAAAAAGTTGAATTACAGGCCCACTCAGCTGATCCTTTGATGAGGCGTGGCCTGGGTCTGTATGCCGCGTGCCTTGCGAGAGAGGGCCAGCTGCGCGAGAAAGAATCGCGCCTGCTGCCGCCTTCCCTACCCATGACAGAGTACGCACGCGAGGAGTGGCTGGTCCTCGCGCACTCCCACGCAGAGAAGCGCAGACTACCGCGTGCCGCATACTTTGCACAGAAAGCTTGCATGATGGACCCAAGAGACCCAGAATCACTTCTTCTAAAAGGTATAACTTTCTTTATAACCAATTCTCATCTTAAATGTACGATTCCGAAGGTGGCGGCAGACTGCAAACCGTAAAGGCGGTGCCTCTGCAGTCTGCAATCGGGTTAATTTCTCCCGCGACAACACAAGGCTTGCAGTCACTTCGATGATATAAACTTTTTTATGAAATTTTAAATTCTTGATTAATTAATCATACTTTTTTTTTCAAACATAAAATATGTGTTTTGTCACTATGTGGCATTTGACAAAATAGTGCGATCTGCGGTGGCGGCGCACGCCATGCGACAATGACGCCGCACTCAGAGTATATTCCCATAGCCTACTATGGAAACCAGTTGTGTCGCCTGCGGTTTGTCGCTGCAGTCTGCCACCGGCCTCGGAATCGTACTTTAACAGTAAAGCGGAAAG
>JAHDVE020003651.1:0-23205 GCA_022606495.2 Halesus radiatus | reverse complement strand
AAAGCCCAGTGAAATCTTTATAGGGAAATTGAACTATTATTAACAAAAGTTATTTTAAGCGTTCGAAAGCACACTCAGGGTGATATTTCTCAAAAAAGGCACACTAAAAATAAGGCTATCATTAAAGTTTTACTACATTTCACATGATTATCTTTTAAACAACCAGCAACTGACATTTAGATTATGTTACGAAGTTAAACTCCGCCGCATGTGCAGTCTACCAATTATTTAATTTCACACAAAGTGTATGTAGTTTTGTACCTTATCGGTCAGTTAAAAGCTCTGGCAGTAATTGTGTATGCATCAACACGTTGATCTCTTACTCGTGAATAGGTCAGATCGATTACGTTATGCGTAACAAGCATTTTAATTTAATCGATACTGAACCTCTATTACCACGGTTTCGTTAACTTGGGAGAAATACTTAACCTGCATATTAAAATTTTTGAAATAAAAAAAATGCCTTTGTTGATAACTTTATTTTTTTAATACACTTACGCTAGGACCACTAGATTTTTTAATCTCATAACATCATCACTTTTAAACATTGATGAAAATTATATCAAAAACTCTCAACAAAATTATGAAATAGACGAAAATAGAGAGAATAAAAAGGCAATGGTCTAGACTGGGATTTGAAGCCAGATCATCTATATAAATTAAATTGGATAGGTATATCCATGACACCATCTAGGTTACAGAAATTCGGGTAGAACTTTGCAATCACACCAAAAGATGGCAAAACATACAATATAAAAAGAAAAAAATGATAATAGTAGTATTTATCAAATAAAAGTATGAGATTGATACAAATGACCGAATGTAACTAGGTGTCGATAGCTCGATTGGTAGAGGTAAGGTAAGACTAGAAAATCTTGGTTAAAGTCCCAGTCGTGACCGTTACGAATTTATTTTCTGTGTATCCGTCTATTCCAAATTTTAATATTTTATATATTTTAATAGTTGTTGGTATCTTCTTCAGTGATTAAATATTACAAGTAGGTTAATAAACTATAATAAATCAATTTTAGTATCTTTTTTTTTCAATTGTCATAGATCATATTACCTTTAACTAATAGCATATGTCTTATTTTGTGGATTACCTTGCAAGAGTCCCAACTGCCTGGAACTGGTGGAAAAATATCATCTCCACTTCAAGGGATGCCGTGAGGTTAAGGACGAGTAAAGGAGAAGTATTGGTACTACCCTTAGTATGTTCAATAATATAAATCCATAAAAACTATAGGTTTCAGGGTTAATATTTCTGTCAAGCTCTATTCACATACGGGTACTTAAGTAGCCGGTGGTCTTTTCTAGATAATTGTTGCCACTAAGATTGTTGCAATTTGGACAATAATAATCATTTTAAAAATCTAAAGAACGAATTAATAGAAGATTTAAAATCAGGACAAAAGGATGGTATCCATATTTATATTTTTTAATTTCTCCAGTGAGATGGCTCTAAATGTTAAGATAAATAAATCCAAGGAAATCAACTTGGTAAATGTATTTCATCTTGGTACATACGAATTACAGAAATTGATTTATAAGTGACGCTGAGCATTCAATATGATAATTTATATGTTGTAATTGCTCTCATCAATAACGTTAATCTGACGTGAACAGATTTAAATCGGAATAAATCAACTTTATATTTTTAATCTTTGGACACGTCAATTGTTAAGCCCCCCCCTGGATCAGGGCCGGTTCCACGACACCTAGCGTTTAGTGCACTAAATACCGATTGCGCCCCCCCCCCTTCCATTCTCAACAAAAACTTTCATGCCTACACCGATAAGACCATTTAGTTGTTTTAATAAAATAAAAGTTAAAATATTCTGCTTACTTAATGGATCTATTACATAATAACGTAGATCAAGTATTATATAAAATCTTTATTACATTTTTTGTCTTTTCATTTTTTCCGCAAAACTTGCGTTTCTTTTCATTTCTTTTCTTTTCTTGAATACTATTACTATTTATAAGTTACTAAATTTACACGCAAAATTCATATTTTTCCGCTATCATACAACAATGTTTTAAGTTATGATCTAATTATTTAAGCCAAAATCCCTCACCAAACACAGAACCTTGTTTCTTTATGGCGAGGAACACCTATATTATGTTTTTGTTACACTATATGAATCATGTTTTATTTATATACTTGCATAAAAAAAAAAATAAGCATGCAAAATAAAATATATATATATAAATAATAAAAAAATAAAAACTTTTTTTTTAAACCTACGCTTTACTATCAATAAGGTCTATGAATATCTATGAGGAGTTTTTACGTTTTTTAAATATAATTTTAGCTATATATCGTTTTTTAGTCATTTTTTAGGTTTTCTAAGCACCCTTATGATATTTAACAAAAATGGCCACATAAAAAAAAGAAGTTCAATTGATTTTAATAACTTATTAAGGCTTATAAACCTCATTGTTAATTGTCATTGTCAATTAACTGTAAAGCGCCCTTGAGGTGATTTTCCCACGAAAATGGCGCTATAGAAGTGATCCAATTATTATTATCGTAGTATTTAATCGTCGAAGAAAAAAATAATCCTAAAAAAGACACGAAACTGAAAAGATTCTCTGAACATGAAAAAAGGTGTCAGTCGCATCTGGGAATCGAACACATTCGTTAATAATTATTTTGAAAAACAACCTCTTTGCACCTCTTCAAATCATAAGATATTTCCCCTTTTCCCTACTTTCCTCTCCCCATTCTCCTTCCCCTACCCAATACCTTCAGCCTCACAACATTCCCCAATTGGGAATGCCATAGTCTCACTGGCTCCAGACGGTTGGGAGCAGTTTGAGACTCTTGTGCGGTATTCATATAAAAAAATAAAATAAATAAATAAGAAATTGCCGTACAGAAGTCCATGCTACACTAGCCCACGTCGCATGCATAGTTCGGCTCCCCTAGCGAGCGGCTGACGCATTCAAATGTAGCCATTGAAAATATAGCACTGTATTTATCTATGGCTGATTTTTACATGAATTATGGAGAATTTTTACATGAATTTACGAAATTTTTTAAATCAATTATTGAATATTTTAATTAATTTTATTTTCACGGCCCCCTTTTAGAGATTGCGCCTATGTTTTTTGTACAGTATAAACACACAACATAACCGGCGCTGCTCTGGATTACATACCATATTATGTCAAAAACTTAAATGATTTAAATAATGTATTTCATTTTTACACGTCGAAAAATACTTTCTGAATTCGTGATACTGATCCGAAATCTTTTGATCTAGGCAAAATCTCTGCCAGTTGTGGTACTTGGGTTATCCATAATAGAAAAATTAACAAATTTGAAATCACCTTACAAAATAATCTTTATTTTCTAGGTACCTATAAAAAGGGGAAGTGTTTGTATATCTCAATAGAAACGTGTGAACGATGAAATTTTGGTGACATTTCTGTTATTATTCTATAAGTCAGCGATAAAATATATAACTAATTTTCCATCATGAGCTACGGAGCTTTAAAAATCATGTAATTTTCTACATATTGACAAGACGCTATGTTCCACATTTTTCAAAACTACACCGTAAAAAAAAATTACTAAAAAGTTTTGAAGCTTAAAATTACTGGTAACTTCAAACAATGCAATATTCTTTCTATTCTAAATACATTAAAATAACATTTATATTCCATTTCGTTCAAAATCACTCAAACCAACGACATTCAGGTATGATACACATGCCTACATAAATTTATCTATTATGTGAAATCATTGATGTGAATTTAAAATTTTCACCCACGTGTGCAAATAACTCATGTCGCAATAATTTCTCATGATTTAATTTGAATTTGAAGTTACAACCGCACCCACATCAATTATACTTTACTAGTTGTTTGTTAACTGTGAAAAATAACAGGATGTAACTTGACTTGCTAAGATGAAAACCGAATGTTGGTACACACTGAATGATCAATCTGAGGCACCGATCAGTCAAGTTTTGTTGAGGAACGCTCTGTTTGCCTGTTTACAAGCATTTTTTTATCTTTGAACATCCTAAATTGTTCATGGAGGTGCCCGCCCACTTTCATAGGCAATAAAATAGTGCCCGCCCTCTTTCATAGATAATAAAATAGTGCCCGCCCACTTTAATAGACAATAAAATAATATCATTTTCCGCGAAAGTACATTTCGTTTCGTTCATTTGACATTTGACGTTTCTCTTTCGTGAAAAACAAGACAAAACGTAGCTAATAATAAGTAAAGTAAGTAAAATAATGTTTCTTTTCAGTTTTATTTAAAACATACAAAAAACATGTTTTTGACATTTCAGTCAATATTTGAGTTGCATAAAATAGATCGCGAACCAATAATGACATTTGACATTTCGGTGACTTTTTTTTCAGACCCAGTTAACACTTTTTAAAACTAGTCCTCTATTGAGCGGAACTTAATTCACAAAAATAGATATCTTAAATTGATCGTAAATTTGATCGAGAATTTCCTTGCGAAGAGCGTATTTGTGCGTGTATACGGAGTTTCGAAATTTCGGCTCAAAAATTGCTCGGTAGGGTTGGGAAGAACGGCCGTAAGAAATCCTGCTTATCAAAGTCAAAAAATATTATTTATTTCAAAAAAAGATTTTAAAAAAAGTTGTAAATATACTTACATAGGTCGGTATATAATCGCTTGTCTGAATAGCTTGCTTAGCACATAATTGTAGAAATTATTTTGGAAATAGAAAATGTTTTTACTATGACAACACTAAGCTACTCACCCTGTCTTTGAAATGTGTTCTTCACAATCAAATGTTTTTTTTTACATTTCGCGTTAAACAGTTTGTTTTAGAAACAACCCTAAGCATCACAACTCCTTTTTTTCTAACATCTAATACATGGTTTTTTCGATCAATAAAATTTAAAAAATACAAAAAATGCCTTTCTAGCAATAAATAATAATAAAGGATTTTACATAAAACTGTCTTAGAATCTGATGTGGAATCATCTTCTTTCGAAAACTACAACTAATTTCTGAATACCGATGTTTATAGTAAAAAATATTGTGCGCTTGGAACATTGTCTATTTTTAAGCTACTTTGATTTTTCTATGAGCCATCTTTGTGTTGCCATTTAAAACCATTTAAACGATTGTAGAGCCCTCAATTTTGTCTGCTTTGAAATGTCAGACTGTATTTGAAAAGTTTCGTTTCATAATTTGAAGTTCCTATTTTGAAAATAAAATAACTTTTACGAAATATAATAACTAATATATGTCCCATTTTGTATCTTCAACCTTATTTTGTAAAGATTTTATATTTCACATGTTTATTTGTATAGTCGCTAATAAAAAATAAAAATCAACTTAAACAAAAAAAAATTGTTAAACTGATAATTTATTGATGATCGGCTAAAATCAGGTTTAATTTATTTATAAGTGTGGCTACTCGTTTTTAACCCGCATTTTTTGCACTCTAAATCGCTATTATATGTCAGAACACAAAGCGGTTAGAAAATGATCATAAAATAAATAGTCTCCTAGAATGGTTTTCTATTGAATTGGAACCATTATTTTGATGATGGTCATAACTTTCCGATCCGGTGTGAGGCTGGTAATTGAACCCTGAACCGAGTTGAGAAACTAAACGTGTGCCTCCAGGCAATATAGACAGTGATTCACCAAACATCTTGTATATTTCCAACCTGTATATTGTACATGTCTTCAAGTCTATATCCTCAAAATGTAAACAACACCCCCCTAGAGGTGATTTTTCACAATTTTTTAATAAAAATTATTATTATTACTATTATTATTATTATTACGAAGTAATATTATTATTATTGTAATAAATGTTATCATTTTTATAATTATTATTCCTATTACTATTGTTTTTATTACTATGTTTCTTATTGTTATTCCTGTTATTATTTTAAAGGTTTTTATTGTTATTCTTATTATTATTATTGTTATTCGTATTATTATAATTGACAGTATTTTTATTTTCATGGTTTTTACTATTATTCCTATTATTATTATTGTTATTCCTATTATTATAATTCATAGTATTTTTATTGTTATGGTTTTTATTATTATTTTTATTATTGTTATTCCTATTATTATTATTATTATTAATATAAACGGTCTCCTTGCAAATTTAAAATTATTACCACATAACGGACAAGAAATTCACAGGGATCAAAAATAATGAAATAACAAAAATAATAATGAAAGTGAATGAAGCAAGAAGTGTATGCCAAGATCGAGTTGTTTGGCGGTCCGTTCTCTCTGCCTACCCCTGCGGGGAAACGGCGTGATGGTCAGTTAGTTAGTTAGTTAGTAACAAAAATAATACGGGGAACACAATTTATACACGTACTGTACGGAACTGACGTCACGTTTTTCTCACCAACTTTGAGTTAATCTTAACAATAAAGCTGAAAATCTGTATGCTGAAGCAGCAAACACTCAAACGTGAGCTCTGGCCTCATGAATTTGCACAGCTTTTTCTGTCTAGAATTCCGATGGGAACGCAACTATTTTCACATTGTCAATTTCAGCATGAGTTACAGATGTTAGAAATATCATGTTTACGTACTGAGCTCTGGCGTCGTGAAATTTCAACAGCGCTTTATATACAAGATAATAAATAAGATTTAATAAACCAGTATTCTCTTTTCTGAATCAACAAATCAAAAAACGAGCACCGTCAAAAATGGCACAACTTTTCCCATCTAGAATGTTTGACCAACGAAATTTTTTGAGCTACCAAGCTAAATTATATCTATATTCCGTCATGGGTTATACAGCTTTTAAATATCTAACATAAAATAGCAAATATATGTATGAATTACCACTATCTATTCGAAGATTGACATTGCTGCAGTGCTTCAAGAAGTTCTGCAGCGAATGGTTGCTGACTGCACAGTCAGCCTCGCAACATTATAATTGATACATGATGAAATGGATACTTGTGTTTGCGATTTTGTAAATTAATATTTGTAATTTTTATGGTTAATGTCTTTTATGTTTCTTTTTTGTATTTAAATGTAGAGATTTAACGTCACTTCAAGGTCAAATAATGTACTTTTTGTTTTTTTTTTTAATTTTCGTATTCTTGGATTCAAAATCCTTTTTTTAAATTTGTTTTATTTTTAAATTAATTAAAAAATAATCTTTAATCACCACTTTATTAATATATACATATCAACATATTTCGAAAGCGATGCTTTCCTCATTAGAAATATACAGAATACTATTTATAATTCATATTCTATTTTGTATAAGACATGTCTCTTTGACATTATCCGGTTTCTAGAAGCACTGCTGAAAACCAGCTGCACCCGGGCTCCAGAATGTATAGCTGTAACCCCATTGTTAATTGCTAAAATTATCTAATATGCATAAATAAAAATATATTAAAAACTTTTACCTTATTTGTTATATTTTACATATTTTTCAAATGTTCAACAATAATAAGTTTTTTATAAGGCTATTGAAACTATGGCGAGATAGACAGGTGCTATTTGTATGATAAAGCTATAAAGCAGTCAGTTGAAAATAATTAAATATATGGTTGCCCTGTTACTACCGTAAGTACACCAGAAAGGGGAGTGTTTGATCTGGTTTTAAAGTGCACAGCATTTTTTTTATGAATTTGTTCGTATTCTAGTTCCAGTTAAAAATCATCACAATAAATTATACGTTCGTTAGAAAATCAGATATACTACAGCCTCCTACCATGTTTCTAAATGTGTTACCTAGAAAAAAAATACATTTGTGAAAATAGTAATAAAATCGTTACTAATAATTCAAAAATTTTAATCATCTTAATGTTAAATTGATATTTCAAAGCTTATGGAGCTCATGATGGAAAAAACGGTGAGAATATTATTACATCGGTCTCAAAGTATCAAATTTAAATGGTTTTCAAAAATTTTAGAACCACAGAACTCATCGTTTTTCACTTCTATCCCTCGGCTAGACCTCCTTTAAATTGCGTGGCATAAGCATTCTTACTTTCAAATATATGTGGATACCTACGACTATTTTTAATAAAATCATTTGTGAAATTACTTACTCGCACCTTCCTTTATGAAAGATATGAATTATTGTTTTAATCATTAAAAATAATATTAATAACTCTCAAAATGAAACATGAAACTGAAAATATACAGATAAGAAAAATAAAACGTTAGCAACTGGGACTCGAGCTCAGAACCTCGTATCTTTTCGGTTTAATGTTCATTTTGAGACTTGTTAATATTATCTTCAATAATTAAAAAATATATTACAATGAAGTTTATAAGCTTCAATAAGTTATAAAAAAAAAATTAAATATATTTTTTTATTTTTTTAGACACGCAGGATTTCAAACACGTGACGTTACGATTCAGAGTCAAGGATTTTAATCGCTCGCCACGGGTGTCGTCTTAACTTTTTTTTTACGATTTCATTTAAAAACTATTGAATTTTACTAATGAAGATTTTAACTAACACACATTATTATAACGAGATTTTTAACTAATCATTACTTAATTGATTGAAATCTTTAATCATGAACCCCGTAATGGTTGATAAAATCATATTTAAAAAAATAACTCGACCAGCTTTGTAATTTGACAGTAGTTGAGTAAGGGTTGGTCGTCGCTTCCCTTGTCTATACCAATTCTAACAGCAGTCTATTGAATATATCTTGTAAAATGCTCGCGCCTCTCGCTTTCAGAACCGCTCCAGTCCGTTCGATATAAAATGATCATAAAATTTAATGATCCTAAGCTGTGACCCGCAACCGATTTGCAGTTAAATCTGACCTTTTATTGATAAACCACTTCTCCGCTTCTAACATTTAATTCAAACCCGAGAGGCTGTGCCTCTTGTATCTTTAATTTGAATCTTTCGGAGTTTTGTATCCTTTTCGTGCCATTTATCGCTGGTAAATGCGCACTGCATCGTATGGTTAACATTCCGACAGCGGGCGCGTCAGAAATCACTAATTAATAATATCTCGGTTCGGATCCAATGGGCTGATTCCTTTATTGGGTTGAAGCAATCAAAGTAAAGCGCTATCAGGCGTTAGACTCTGTGTTAGTAGTTTACTGTATTACTTCAACATAGATTATAAATAGATACAGAGGGAGGTGTAGAACTAAGTGTCTTGTTGTTGTACGAAATGAAATCCGAATATTGGGGCTGAAAATTCAGAAAACCGTTTTAACAGGGGTGAAACATTTCTATTGTTTTATTTATCAATGGAGTTGTACGGGATATGTGAAACATTTTAATGGTATTTTAATATTATTAGTCTCCCTGTAGACTTCATCTTAAGCAAATCGTATTTTTTATATAAACATTCTTTTTCTTTTTTTTTTTCAGGACTACAATGAATCGTTTAAAAGCCCAGCCATCACAATATCACAGGTAAGAGATTTAACAATATGTTAATTTAAAATATCAATATACACTTTCTACTTTTTGCAACATGGCGTGTATGTCTTCCACTAATGTATTACTTATTTTGTTTTTATGTTTTTTCCTGAAACTTAAGCTTCATAAAGGCAGTAGATTCTTTATCTATTTAAATATTAGTAATACGAATAGTTTACGAGTGATGCGTTTTTTTTTCTTCATAATATTATAACATTGACTGCGATTCTCGTGGACTTTCGACAAAAATATAAACAAATTGCTCATTAGTCAATTTCAAGAACAGGGACAACAATACGTGAATAATACCTAATAACCTTCGTTAGATTTCATTTAATAATAACGTGCACCTTGCCATTAAAATGGTTAAAGTTAACCTCTGAAGTTAACACTGATTTATTTGTAAGATCTCTTCTTACAGCGTGAGAAGCGTTGACAAACAGAATTGTGTTGTTTTCCTTGTTTGTTTGTTATACCTAATCAATAAATAATTGAGCGCGTTCTAAGCTGGCTCCATTTTGAAATATGTTGCGATGAAGCTGTACGGTTTCTTTCTCCGACTTCCGCGTCGGCTCGGTTCAATCGGCGCCTATAAATCACCCAGGGGAGATAAAGAAGATATAAAAAAGTGAGAGATGTCTTGTTTGCGAGGCGAGGCGACAGCGCGAAGTTTTCCGCTCCAGAGGGATAAGGTTTGAACAATGGAGAGAGGAATTTATCTAACAAGGTCGGCCAGTGGCGCCCCTAGAGGCGAACTTGAACCGTGCTGTCTTTGTTATGTGATTTACACTTTGTTTTGTACGAGATCATAACACTATTCCACTAGGATATAACGATTCTTATGCAAAGATAAACCAAAGTAAAATGTATTTCCGTAATACGCTGGCGCGTAAATGCACTATTTTTTATCGTTCCATTTGATAAAAAGCAAACCCATTTCATTGTAACTATAGTGAATTTCATTTATAGCAACGTTTTTCTACATTTATTTTGCCGACACGCTGGTCAGCAAGTTAAGGTGAGATCTTAACGCTATCTTTGTCACGCTTTGTTACTTATGGGATCGTAACACTATGATGCTAGAATACATCGACTTTATTAATTCATTCAATAATTACTGTTTTTTATTATATATATATTTTTTTAATTATATTTTCACCTGTAAACAACCAACTTTAATAGTATGAGAAAGGCTTGTAACGGCTAAATCCCTCAAATAGATGGCGTTGAGACAAATTATGTCTACATTTTTATTGGTGAAAATTGCTTTGACTTGCCAAATATTAATATGTTGTTTACAGGTGAAAATATAATAAAAAACAGTAATTATTGAATGAAACACTAGTATATATTGATTAACTTGGCGGGTTTGCGATAAGCCGACGTAGCTCAACAGTAGAGCATCTGACCGGACATTAGAAGGGTGCGGGTCGAGTCCTGCCGGCGACATTTATCTTTGCTCGGAAGGTTTTTTCAATTTGGATGAGTGTTTTAGATTAATAATTATTGTTTATAAAAATAATAATTGTTACCCTTTGCACTATGCACAAAAATCTTGTCTTAAGTTTTAAAGAACTTTAGTTTATCAATTAATAATAAAATATTAATTTAATTTTGACTACAGTTCAATTCATTCATAACAACTCTGCTTCTAAGGTTTTTTTTATATAGCAATTGGCTGCTTCGATTTAAAGTTAATTCAGTAAAAACAGCTTTTGTTATTTTTTCCACTTATTACAAAATTAACTAAAAACGATCAAATTTACTTGTACCAATGTAATAATACAGGAACATAACACTATTTTTGCAATTTGATTAATTATTAACGCTTTTGTATTTTATAGAAATTATTCAAATTCCTGCACTAGACATACTCGTGATCATATGGTATGTTAGAAAGCAGTGTTTAGTTTTGGATTTTAGTGGTTCAGTTACATTATAATGGTACACAGAGTATATGTTGTTAAGAGGAATATACTAGCCAAAAACTATTGCTACAAGCCGTGTGTCTTATGTCACAGTGAATATAGGTAATAAGAATAAAATTCGCTTGGCAAGGGAATTCGGAAATATATATTGTAAGCACACAAACCGGTTTTTATTTATTTTACGAAGAATTTTTCGAGAAAGAAAAAAAATTATTATTCACAAATAATCTTAGTTATAAATTCTTTTTTTTAAACTTGTTTCTTACATCCGTTCATAATTTTCTGATGAAAATAAATATATAATCATTGAAGAAGATAATATTAACATAACCTAAATGAAAGATGAAACCGGATAAAATGACAGAAACTAAAAATATTTCAGTCGCATCTGGGACTCGAACCCAGGTCCTCTGCCTATCCGGGGCAACGCTCAACCGACTTAGCTAATGAGACAAGTTCAATTTGTGTCATCTTCATCGATATCATATCTCAAATTCAAGATTTGTGAATATTATCTTCCATTTTCAATCTTATATTATTGGCAGCTATTTTATGATGTTTACAAAGTTCTACCCGAACTCAATTGCAAACTTAAACAGTGTCTCGGATTTACATCCGACTTTTTATTTGTATGAGACATCTATTGACTTTTTGATAAAAGTCGAAATAATTCAATTTTTAATTATTAATTATTATTATTGAGATTTAAAAACCTTATTGTAATATTTAATCATTGAAGAAAATAATATTAACAAACCTAAATGAAAGATGAAACCGGACAAAATGACAGAAACTAAAAATATTTCAGTCGCATCTGGGACTCAAACCCAGGTCCTCTGCCTATCCGGGGCAACGCTCAACCGACTTAGCTAATGAGACAAGTTCAATTTGTGTCATCTTCATCGATATCATATCTCAATTTCAAGATTTGTGAATATTATCTTCCATTGTTTAATCTCATATTATTGGCAGCTATTTTTATGATGTTTACAAAGTTCTACCCGAACTCAATTGCAAACTTAAACAGTGTCTCGGATTTACATCCGACTTTTTATTTATATGAGACATCTATTGACTTTTTGTAAAAGCCTAAATAATTCAATTTTTAATAATTATTTATTTTTATTGAGATTTAAGAACCTCATCGTAATATTTAATCATTGAAGAAGATAATATTAACATAACCTAAATGAAAGATGAAACCGGATAAAGGGACAGAAACTAAAAATATTTCAGTCGCATCTGGGACTCGAACCCAGGTCCTCTGCCTATCCGGGGCAACGCTCAACCGACTTAGCTAATGAGACAAGTTCAATTTGTGTCATCTTCATCGATATCATATCTCAAATTCAAGATTTGTGAATATTATCTTCCATTGTTTAATATCATATTATTGGCAGCTATTTTTATGATGTTTCCAAAGTTCTACCCGAACTCAATTGCAAACTTAAACAGTGTCTCGGAACTGAAATATTTTTAGTTTCTGTCCTTTTATCCGGTTTCATCTTTCATTTAGGTTATGTTAATATTATCTTCTTCAATGATTAAATATTACGATGAGGTTCTTAAATCTCAATAAAAATAATAATAATTAAAAATTGAATTATTTAGGCTTTACAAAAAGTCAATAGATGTCTCATATAAATAAAAAGTCGGATGTAAATCCGAGACACTGTTTAAGTTTGCAATTGAGTTCGGGTAGAACTTTGGAAACATCATGTGCCAATAATATGAGATTAAACAATGGAAAATAATATTCACAAAATCTTAAATTTGAGATATGATATCGATGAAGATGACACAAATTGAACTTGTCTCATTAGCTAAGTCGGTTGAGCGTTGCCCCGAATAGGCAGAGGACCTGGGTTCGAGTCCCAGATGCGACTGAAATATTTTTAATTTCTGTTGATTTTTCGGTTTAGTGGTTCATTTGGGATGTGTTAATATTATCTTCTTCAATGATTAAATATTACAATGAGGTTTACAAACTTCAATAGGTTATAAAAAATAAAAATTGATTTGAATAAGTCTTCCCAGGGACATCACCATCGGTAAGTTAGTTCTGTACAAGGTAAGAAACAGAAGCCTGTTTTGGCGGCTATACACCGATATCATACTTCAAGTTCGAGATTTGTTAATATTATCCTCCATTTTTATGAATCCCACTGATAGGGATATTGAAAGAAGGGTGAATGCAGGAAACTCCATTAACGGAGGACTGAACGGTTGGCGCAAACAAAAAGTTGTCCAAAGAAGCGAAGCTAGCAGTCCACAATGGAGTGCTGATACCAACCCTGATGTATGGCAGTGAGGCATGGAACTGGCAGAGGAATGATGAAAGTAGACTGAATGCTGTAGAAATGAGATCTCTGAGACGAATGTGTGGTAAAACCATTTATGATCGTGTGAAAAATGTTGAGATTCGTAAAGAATGCAAGGCTGATGTAAGCGTAGTGAGCAAGATTAAGAAAGGGACGCTTAGATGGTTTGGGCATATAGAGCGAATGAACGAGGAGGGGAGTGTAAGGATAATATATGACTCGAATGAGAATGAAAGAAGAGGCCGGGGACGCCCGAGGAAGACATGGCACGATCAAGTGAATCAAATACTCGAGTCGGGTCATGTCAGAAGTCGGAATAACAGAAGAGAATGTATGAGGCGTAGTATGAATGTGAATGAAGCAAGAAGTGTATGCCAAGATCGAGTTGTTTGGCGGTCCGTCCTCTCTGCCTACTCCTATGGGGAAACGAAGTGATGGTTAGTTAGTTAGTTAGTTAGTTAGTTCATATTGAGTGGCATTATACAAAAATTTAATTAAGTTAGTTAACCATATTTTGTGGGGGTGTTTTTTTATCGCTTTGCAATGTATTGGTCTAACTAAAACTAAAAGACAAATTATTTAAAAAATCAAATCAAAACCTAGCTCCAAGAAATCAAAGAAGAGGGATAAAAAGAAATAAAGAGAATAAAGAGGGACAAAGAGAAATTAAACAAGAGGAAAAAACCTTCAAAGGTTTTCTAATAAAAAAATAAAATAAATAAATAAAAAATCATATAAAAATGGAATTCCAGCATGAATTGACAGTTTCTACATTAGAAATAACAAAGAAGAGGAGTTATCCAGCTTTTTTTTAAATTTACTTACTTTGTTATCACATAATGAGATAAACCCTAGCAAGTAATATTTGTACAGCTTCCTTGAGGTGATTTTTCACAAAAAGGCGCTATAAAAATTATTCAATCATTATTATTATTATTCCTTCTTACTTAGCCGCTTGTAAAGGTCATTGCATCATCTCTAAATGCTGCTCGTAAATCGATGAATACATTTTCCAAGTGATTTCTGATCTGAAGACAATCAGCGAGGGGTGGGCGGGAGAGGTCAACTCGTGGGTCACAGTCAGATACATAATTAATATTCACCAATCTGACACCATTCCAACACCCATAATTTTCCTACAGTTAACCCTTTACCTTATGGTTCCTTTTGCTAACAAACATTGAGTAACCGCCAAGTCAATATTTGATTCAAATTAAATAATTCTTTGTCACCAAAGCTACTGATCGTAATTTTGGCTTAGCTGTGTTGTTTCAACATTCATTAACCATTACTTTAACCTCCATAGTTTAAATGGAGCAATGTCTGTGTAGTTTATTGCAGCTTAAACGTATCCTTTTCTCCTTTCGGAGGTTGGTTAGTTCAATCTTCCCCCTGGTGGCTGTAGGCTGCAGCCCAGAACTGTATTCGTAGCATTCGTGTAAGTTTCCAAGTCATGAATAGCGACGTCATTATTAATAAATTAATAAAAAAATAATAAAAACTTGAATTAAGCGTAGTGAGCAAGATTAAGAAAGGGACGCTTAGATGGTTTGGGCATGCAGAGCGAATGAACAAAGAGAGGAGTGTAAGGAGAATATATGACGCGAATGAGAATGGAAGAAGAAGCCGGGGACGCTCGAGGAAGACATGGCACTATCAAGTGAATCAAATACTCGAGTCGGGCCATGTCAGAAGTCGGAATATGAATGTGAATGAATGTTTGGCGGTCCGTCCTCTCTGCCTACCCCTGCGAGGGAACGGCGTGATGGTTAGTTAGTTAGTTAGCTACTTTGTATTCACCACTTTATTAATATGTACAGATTTCTGTGTATATTAATCAAGTAGTGAATACAAATTATATTTTTTAATTAATTTACTGAATTAATTGTTATTCATTTATCAATTATGACGTCACAAAATCACTACAAATCTATTGAAGAGATTATATTTATATATTGTTATTATTTATTATTTTTTTAATTTTTTAACACCCCGATGGGCTTTTACATATTTTACATTTAAATGATTTTGTGTACGGAAAGAAAAAATAGTTTTAAGTTAACAAAAATGAACATGATACATATTAGGTATATAAGTGTAAGATATTTATGATATAGGTATATGTATATAGATAATAATGTGTAAGTGCATGACACAGAAGTTATAAAATTTGCTAATTCCGTACTTCTCTTTCAGGCAATGATTGTTTAGAGAAGTAGAGTATACATACGACGAGTATTGCGAATAGTTGTTTACGTGATAATGTTTTCAATAAATGAAAGTGTATCGTGATAATGTTACAGGGTTGGTGGTTTACATAATGGAAGAAAGGGAGTGTACAGCGATTAGTTTTTAATTAGACAACATAACAAACATAACTTAATACGAGTATATGTAAGTACAATGTGACGCACGAAATTTACCATATAGCATAACGGTACAATCTTATAGGGTATGTAACATATACGTGTATGAATGTTTACGTGATAATGTTACAGGATTGGTGGTTTACATAATGGAAGAAAGGGAGTGCACAGCGATTAGTTTTTAATTAGACAACGTAACATACATAACGTAATACGAGTATATGTAAGTACAATGTGAGGCAGGAAATTTACCATATAGCATAACGGTACAATCTTATAGGGTATGTAACATATACCATACGTGTATGAATGTGTTTGCGTATTATTTTTAGTTGATTGTCAGATACTTTTAAGATTATTTTTGATTGTTTTTTAATTACATTTAAGAGTGCGTTAGTATCTTCTAATTTTCTAATGTCTAATATATAGTTTTATTCCTTGGTGTGTGTAACGGCGTTGTGCGAATGACGTATTGATTTTACATAGTAAGAATATGAATTTAAATCTTGTGCGATTCTCTGTGATGAATCGGTATTTTTGTTTTTCTTCTAGTATTTGAAGTATTGAATTTTAAAAAGTTATATAACTAATAATTGGTACTTTATATTCATCCAATAGTAATATCATCATAATAATCGACAATGTATCGCAGAGAGGCATGGAACTGGCAGAGTAGACTGAATACCGTACAAATTAAATCTCTGAGGCGAATGTGTGCTAAAACTATGCATGATCGTGTGAGAACCGTTGAGATGCGCAAAAGAATGCAAGGCTGATGTAAGCGTAATTAGAAAGATTAAGAAAGAGAGGCTTAGATGGATTGGGCATATAGAGTGAATGAACGAAGAAAGGGGTGTAAGGAGAATATATAACGCGAATGAGAATGGAATAACAAGTCGGAGACACCCGAGGAAGAAATGACACGATCGAGTGAATCAAATACTTGAGTCAGCTCAGAAGTTAGAATGACAGAAGAGACGATTTTTATTTATTTATTTATTCACGCCTAAAAGGCTTTAACATTTTGGATACATATATCACATAGTTATACAAAGGGGTATAATAATATAGTACATGAAATAATAATTAGAGTGTAAGAGAAGTAAACAGGTACAATATAAGTAAGTAGTTACAGCTTAATGAATGACAGTTTTACCTGTGGTTACATTATAACTGCAGGTTGTACAAAAGAGTGGCTTAGTAAATAATATAAGGATAAAATAAGTAAGAATGTAAAGAAGATGTATGAATGTGAATGAAGCAAGAAGTGTGTTATGGTTGGCGTGATGGTTAGTTAGTTATAATCGAGAGATGCGATCTGCGCCGTGCACTCATCACTGCGCAGTGCGCACAAGGAGAATGAGTGACTGACTGTTTTGATGTCGACAGTTCGCCAGGAGTTTGCGCAGAGTTCTAGAAATTGCATTAATCAAATATTGCGATAAGCCGAGAGTGTGTTTAGTTGTTTAGTGAATGAGTCGGTTGGAAAACAAGCGAGCTGCTGCGGTTGCACAACAGACAACAGACAACACTTGGGTAAAGATGGCGATCTGAGGATTGTTTGGCTGACACCATTTACCATAGACTCAGTGATACTCCTCGGAACATTGCGGAATATTCCACAGCCGATGGTTACGTTGTACGAGTATTATTGACTAATTGCGACTCTTATTCTTTTCCAGTATGTTTACCTTCGTTGTTGACTGGGTCAATATTATTTCTAATCGGTCGCTGTGAGTTTGATGACTTTTGGCGGTGAATTGTAGTTTAATCGAGACATCTTGAAGAATAGCGCGACTAGTGAATATTAGAAGCGGTAGTATGACTCAGCGCATCATATAAGCGAATGAATGGTTGTCTTATCCTTCTTCGTTCCTTAAGACTCACCTGGTAAAATATATTTTTTTATGTGATTACCGCACAAGAGTTCCAACTGATCCCAACCGTCTGGAGCCAGTGAGACTACGGCATCCCCGATTGGGGCATGTTATGAAGCTGAAGGTGGTGAGGATAGGAAGAAGATGAGAAAGGGGAAGAGGGAGGAGTACCTGGCTATTCAGACCTGGTCACCAAACACGACTAATGGCATTTCAAGCAACGTTTCGAATGGTGGTCGTTCACCAGGGCGATACTGAGAGTATCTTACACTCCGGAACGTGTCGCAAATATGCTATGTATTATTTTAAATAAATAACTTGTGAAATAACACTAATTATTCAAACAAAATTTATTCGCGCCCGCTGGGATTTGAACACGCGACCTCCGGATTCGTAGCCAAGATAGATTTTCGCGAGATTTAATATATATATTATTACCACCAAATGTTTTCCTGTGGTATTTGGGGATGCTGTGTGGGGGACATAAAGCACGAGTGGATATAAGATGAATTTGGGGAGGTCCGAGTAAGACACGCCACGATTAAATGAATCGAGTACTTGAGTCGGGACCTGTCAAGAGTTTGTATAAGGCCATGTATGGATGTGAATGAAGCAAGGAGTTTAGTTTACGTCACTGTCCGCGTGTGGATAGTGCGTTGCCACTCTAAGCAGTAAGTTACCGTTAAGTAACGATTTTGTTGATTCGATCAGAATATTTTCTATCCCCTCCACGTTGCGCGCGCATTCTTGTAGTTAAGTGGGAGCTATTGTCAAGCTATTTAGACACGCACACAAACGAGTTTTACTACAAACACAACAATTTCGTTTACTAAATCACTTAATCGCAAGTGTCGACGGAACATGTAACTTTAATCGGACAGTGTTTTAGGCATCACATGTCACTATCCTTGCTACTACTCGCAGCTACGTATAACCCACATTCAGCGAATTATCGAAATTTGATAGACAACAGAATACCAACATAGAAAATAGGTAAATTTGGTAAATAGGTTTAAGAGGAGCTCCGATACATACAACCGGAAATATTATTCTTCATGTTGTGTACTGGAAATTAAACAAATTAGTTATTAGTATATCAAAATGTAACAAATTATGATTCACACGCAACGAAAAGAAAATTTATACGGTACACGTATCACTGAAGTAGAATCTATTCGAGACCTTGGGGTAATACTGGATGTGAAACTAAATATTACAAAAACAAACTAATAATAATAATAATGTGTTTATTTCAACTGGACGAAGCGGTGAGTGCAATACTCTATTTGCCATATAAAATAATACATCTAAAAAAAATTACGTGATGTGGAAATAGAATATAAAAAAATAATAAAAATAAAAATTTGAACATATTTAGCATTTACGCCACGGTGGCTTGAGGGAAATTCTCCATCTACGATGTAGGGGCGCGCCCTCCCACTGGGCGACGGCCTGGGCAAGAGTGTTTTCCGATCTCCGGTAGCGCTGACTCGTCCCGGCTACTGTGTGGCGCATCAATGCAGCTAACCCATGCACCCTTCCCTCTGCGAACATCTGCGAGGTGCTGCATCGCCAAGGGAGGCCGAACAGAGCCCTGTAGTTGTGGTTATATTGTACTCGGAGTGTGTTCATGACGCTTTGTGTATACCCTGTCCATAGTTCGCTAGTGTAAAAGCTCATGCATCTACTAGCGAGCATCTTGGCTCGCACGCTCAGTGCTTTTCTTTTGCGTTCTATGTAATTTTTATCATTTAGGTCATCATTGATGACATGCCCCAAGTATTTGATTTCACTGCATATTTCAAGATTGGCTCCGCCGAAATGTATGGGCGGAATGATAGCAGGACCAGTATTTGCTTTGAAAATCAGCAATGACGAATTTTTAGCATTGTACATCAGCCCGTGACTAACAAGCTATGCTTCGCATTTCGCCAGTTTTCTCGTTGCTCTTACGGATGGGGCTAGTATGACCATGTCATCTGCATAGCTGATATTGTTCATACATACTCCGGCAATGTGGCATCCGATTCTTGTTTTGTTCAGACTTTTACTAAGCTTATTTATGTTGCACGTTAAACAGCACTGGGGACATTGAGCCACCTTGTACAAATCCACACTTTAATTGAGCTGCTTCTGATAGGCTATCATTCCATCTGACAAAGTTTTCCTGTTGGTTGCACCATGTACTCAATATATTAATAATTTGCGGTGGTACTTGTCGTTCGATCAGATTTTTCCACAACTTATTATGACTAACCCTGTCAAAAGCTTTGATCAAGTCTAGGAAGCATGCGAATAGCGTTGTTTTTCTGGCTTTATAATACTCGATTGTTAGTTTCATACCATATATGGCTGTATCAGTAGAGCATCCAGCTTTGAAGCCCACTTGGGAGTCCTCTGTATTGAACTTGTCTTCGGTTAAGTTTAAGGTTACCTTTTCAAAGATTCTTGCAGTTATTGTGGCAAGAGATATGGGCCTGTAATTCACGGATGATGTCAAGTTCAATTGGCGGCTTTTTGGGATCGGTATTATTATGGTTTTCGACATTTCTTTCGGAATGTGTCCGAGTCCAATCATTGCAGTGAAGAGAGAGTCGAACAGTGTTGTTAAGTACCCCTCCGCATGCTTTACGTGTTCTACGATAAGTTTATCGTGACCTGCAGATTTACCTCCTGCCATGTTGCGTATTTCTCGTTGGATTATCTCAGGCAAGATGACGATGAGCGGCTGTTGTTCTGGTCGATTTGTTGGTGCATTATTTGCGGTTGAAAAGACGAAAAGTTGCATTGAAAGCATTGAAATGAGGATATCAATAAAACCAATAAAATGCTGGGATTTATAATTCGTGTTTCAAAACCCTTTCGCAACTTAAAGATTCTGTGCTTCCTTTACATTGCGTAAATATCCGCCCTCACTTCGAATATTGCGCACCGATATGGACACCTTTACACCAAGGGCATATTGAAAGAATCGAAAACCTTCAACGTAAATTCTTTCAGCATATAAATGATAAATTTAATTAACGCTTTGCAAATAATACCGAATCCTTAAAATTCCATAAATTCATCCCGCTTCAAACGCGACGCTTAATATTTGATTAAATATTATTATTTAAAATTATGAATAATGTCTTGTATTTTTTCGGCATTCACTATATGGCAATTTCTAGACATTTTGTTTGGAAGTTTTATTAGTCACCATTAGGTGAGGGTAGAGGGAGTGGTGATTTGGAGGGGATGGGCGGTGGGAGGAGTCAAAGTTAATAGGAAACATGGTTAGCAAATCACCCCCTCCAAATCACCACTCCCTCTACCCTCACCTAATGGTGACTATTTTTGTTTCTGTACTTGTTTAATTTAAGTTAATTTTAAGAACGCTAGTTAATGGCAGGGTTGTGTCGAAACCGGTAGCGAATTTAAGAAATTAAAAATAATAATAAGTACATGGTAAATTAAAACTTCCAAAGAAAATGTTATAAATAATGTCCTGGACTCGCCAGAGCTCATTAACTCTATAAACATTCACAAACCAACAAGACCAACTCGATACCGATTTTTTTTATTTGCCCGCCTGCAGGACCAATCTTAGGATAAATTCTTCAATTAACACACAATAACGCACAATTTCACAATATCGAAATTCTTCACAATACCCTTTCAAAAAATCGAAGCGAAGTAATACGTACGACCACAAATTGATGCACGAGTATAAAATGTATCGAGAGGATCTCCTGTCCCGGTCCTATTTTCCTCTTCCTCTCCCCCCTTTCTTCTTATATTGTTTTTTCTTTATCTTGTTAGCTTCATAAATAAATCATCTGTATTTAACCAGTGTTAGTACAAGAAACTTTGTTGGCTTACCTTTTGTTAAACTTCGTTTGTATTTGTATTAAAAGCTGTTTGTTTCTTACAAATAAATAAATGACAAGCAACAATTGCTCTATACGGTAGTGAAAAAAAAATCACAATGTAAACACTTATCGCTGAGCAATTCGGAATGATATTGACATGATGGGGTCATTGGGGTTCAGTAGAAACAGGTAACTTCGTTGAGTGTCAAGTATTTTATTTGTTCACAATCTAAAATACATTCTTAACTGGTAGGTATTTTGGGTGTCACTTAATTACACGAACTGTTTTTACGGGTAATCTGCACACGGTCCAGTGGGGAGATTACCAGTCGTCTCGATGTTGGTGTTGAAAGCCTCAGAGAGCAGGTGGTACTTCCGGTAGGGGGAGGTTTTGGTGCTGGGCGGACACGCGTTTCGGCTTTCACTTGACGACCGGTTTCAGAAGGTTCCAGAGGATGATCATCAGGATGCCAGAGGCGCTCGACTGCTGTCCGGTGGTGATTACTGCGGTGGGGGATATGTGCCTTGATGGGATCACGGCGCTGGAAGGCAGGAGGCGAAGGGCACTCGACTGCACTCGAACGGTGGGCGTTGGGGTTCAGCGGTTCCTGCCGAGTTTTCCCGCAGCGTCTCAGGCTGGGGATGCAAGTGGCCTGCTTGCTTTGTAGGAGACGGGAGTCTCGACTACGACCACTAGCCGGACGGTCTCTACCGACTCGTCTCTGTCCACCACTGACCTTGCTTCGGCCAAAGTCCCCCTTTTTAATCCCATCCGAACTATTCTTCGGGTTCCTTCGCGAACTACGAACTGTGGCTCGGTGGCTTTTAATTGGTTCGCTGTTAATCCCCTTAACTGCCTTTTTCTGGCGACTGCGAAATTCCCGGGATTTAAAGCCGGGCGTTTGTAAATTACCCTCAGGTAGACGGACCTCGGGTACCGTAGTAGGGATTAGCATAAATCGGTGTTTCCCGCACTTATGGCTTGTATCAATCCACCCCGGTTTCTTGCGGTGAAACAGCGCTGCTTTTAATTTCCACCCCGGCTTCTTGATATATTTATAGAGTTCCTCGCTGGAACTTGGTGTTGTGTACTGTCGGATTTCCAATTTCTCTGATTTGCAGGATTCGATCGGCAATATCTCCGTCTGCTGTTTGTCGCTGGTTTCCATTATGATGCTGCTAGGTATTATTGTTTGCGGTACATCAGCCATTTTCACTTCTGCCGAGTGTACTATTTGGTATACCTTGGTAGGTCTCACTTCCATAGGGGACGCATCTTCTGCGTACTTGTTTTCAATGACGTCATGGGCCGGCGTCGCTACAGGCGAAGTTGATTGAGGCTCTATTTCTGATAATTCACTTTGGATAGGTGAATCTAACTCCGGTGAAGCGCCAACATTAGGAAATATGGCAGAGTCCTCGTTATTGGCTGTCTCCGCCACCGTGTTTATCTCCAGTTGACAAG
>JAHDVE020003650.1:0-45861 GCA_022606495.2 Halesus radiatus | reverse complement strand
ACATGGGATGTCAATGGCAACTGCAAAGCTTGTTCTTTCAGGAGCTACTTTGGCCAGTCTGGCAAATGTGTTAAGGTTGACGACAACTGCCAGAACTACGATAAAACTTCAGGAGCGTGTCTCAACTGCTACAAGGGTTTCCAAAACACATCAGCTGGCTGCATTGCCCCTGCCACCTCGATTCAGGGAGTTGTTGCTCCCCAGCAGAATGCAGCATTCACTTCATCTGGAATGAATCATTGATTTTGATGTATCATCAATCATTTATTTTTATATTTTCAGGAGGAATCATAAATATAACACAAAATTAGTGAAGTATTATTTGAACAATTAAATGAATGTTTTCCCCCAAAATCATGCATATAGTTATATGATTTACAACCATGGGGATATTTTATTTTGGTGTTCCAATTACGATATCTATACAACTGCCCTATATTTGAGTGATATTATTAAAGAAACATATGCTATCAAATGTTATAATACATTGTAGTAATACTTTGTTGGTTTATACAAGTAATTAATATGTATTCACGAAAAATAAAAAATGGGAACCTGGACAAGTTAGTTTTGAAATAGTTCCTCAAGTCTATCGATGGATGTCGCTTTTAGTCACATCAACAACTTAAGCTTTATTGACCCCGTGAAAGTCGATTTTGATATCAATCAAATATTCTATCAAGTCGAGTTTGTGGCTGATGACGAGACAAGTCATGTTGTTCTTCTTAGACAAATCCTTGATATTTTCGAATATCTTTTTCTCTGAGACAATATCGATGTTGGCTGTGGCCTCGTCGAGCACCAATATATTAGGGTTTTTTATTAATGCCCTTGCTAAGATGAGTCTTTGCTACTCTCCTCCGGAAAGGTTGTTCCCTTTTTCCTGCACCTTCGCCAGTAAGCCACCTTTGCTCATAACATAATCATATGCTTGAGCCATCTTCAAACATTTAATGCAATTTTACTCTGACAGATCAGAGCCTTGGTTTCCGTAAACCAAGTTCGAATAAACAGTACCCGAAAATACGAAACTATCCTGTGTCACATATGAAACCGTCTGCTGAATAAATGATTCTTTATTTGGGATTTCGGAGAGCTCGGTGCCATTAAAGCAGATTTTCCCTTCTTCAGGGTCGTACAATCCTGAAAGCAAGTTGAGAACCGTCGATTTTCCAACCCCACTTGGCCCTGTCAAGGCCACAAATTTTCCGGCAGGGATCAACAAAGAGAAATTGGTCAACGTTTTAGATTTGTTGCGATAACTGAAGTGTACATTTGTGAATTCAATGTCGATTTTCTCTTGATGGCGAGACTAAATTTTGGAGTCTGCTTGAATGAGCAGTTTTTATTCGATCTCCAGCTGGTCAGGAGGGAAAGGACCATTGTAATAGGGATTTTAAGCAAGGTTACCGATTTTATGTTAGAAGGTCGAGAAAACTCCAAGAATCTTGATCATCTCTGTGTTAAAGTTGATCATTGATCGGAAACCTAGCGCCACGTAGAGAGCGTAAGTGGAAGAGGCGAGCAAGTTGAAGTCTGTAATATTGAGGCTAATCAGCAGAGCTCCCGAGGCTGCAACTGCGAAGAGAGAGAAGAGGCCAACTCCTTCAAGCATTCCATAATTCAAACCGTTTGCTTTCGCTACTTTTTGAGACTATTTTATAGAGTATTTTAGATATATTTTTATAGATTTAACCTTATTATTATTACTATTTCATAGAAGGAAGTGAGTTCTCTGAGGTATCTGAGAGTCTCGAATTTGCGTGTGTCCGAAATTTTGATGAGTTTACTGTTTGAGAATCTTTAACTCGCGTACTAAGCCGTATGTTTTAGAGAGTTATTTTCGGCTGCTTTGAGTTCCTTTAAAACCGAATTCTTGCGTTTAAAAATATCTAAGATTATATTTACATAGTTTAAAAAAAAAATCATAGAGTTTTCATTAAATTTGAAATGTAAGATATTTTTTTTTACAATTAAAACAAGCCATTATGAAGATCGCACATAAACTCAAATGGGGAGCTGTATAAATTAAACTTCCCGCGCCTCCAATCAGAAACAAGATTCCTCTCAACCCATGGAATACGGTCTCTCCCATAAACTCACTAATAGCCTTAATGTCAGTCGTCAAATGATGCAGATAAGTCTGGCTTGAGGTATTCCTTTTGTAGATATCGCTTTTCAAGGTCTCGCCGTACATCACGTACCTAAGTCTCACTCCTATTCGATTGGAAATATCGAGGAATTCATATCGGCGAGCATATGTTAGAAGTCCAGTACCTCCAAATATGCATGACCATTTGGCCAAAATATGGAAATATTATGTGGAGAGTTGTGCCGCATTGTCGGCAGTGAGTTTGAGTTACATCAAGTGGGAGATGTCGGGATAAATGTTCGGGAGGTACATGAAGCATGACGAGTGTAGAAGAGTCAGGAAAATATTTTTGAGATACTTTCTTGATTCTGGTTTGCCAAGCATGATTATTTTTTTGTATTATTATTTCAAGGAGAGGTTGTTTGGCGTCGGGTTTATGTTTTTTGCATTTTAGTTAGTTGATTCTTGTGGCTTGGACTTGCAGAAAGTGAATGGTATCCGCCTAAGTAGCCGAGATGTCATTTAATCTTCGAGTATGATAGATACAAAATATTTCTTTATAAAAAATCAGAAGGTAGATTACAAAATTATAGTAAAGAATATAATGTATAGGCACCTCAAATTAAAAAAATATAATATAATATGGTTTAATTTTTTGTTATTTATCTTATTTATAATAGATAAATAAATAGATATACAATGCTTTGATCATTTTTCAATGATGAATGGATAACATAAAATATATCAAACGCATTTTGACTATTTTTTACAAAAGTCGTTTTTTATATCGATATTTACAAAAACATAATTCGTTATGTTTCTCTTGACTCATAAATAAGTTCGATTTTATCTATTGAAACCTTAACAAAAAAATCGATATAAGTAACTCAAATTAACATATTTCACATTTTTTAAAAAACCACTACACATGATATGATATTTTATGAAGATTTATCATCAGCTCCTTTAATCCTTCTTTCTGTGAAATGTGTTATTGGCAAATTATATATGTATTCAGCAATATTGTTCCCAGAACATACCCATATTCTCCAAATGCTGGGCATTTTGATAATGGCTTGATAAGGCAGCTTTTAAGGTTAGCAAATAATTGGATTTCTGTTAGTTGCAACTCCTGATTCGGTTGATCTATTGAGTTCCTTCTTCCTCGACTCGTCGAATTAGTTTTTGCAAATCAATTATCTATGTCAAAAAATAAAAAATATATCATATATCATGCAAATAAAGGAGTTATTAAAATATTGGTAAAAAAAAAAATTAACAAATAGGAAAATATATGAAATGTTCTAGGTTGTTGATATTGTTGTTTTTTACTGTGCTTTATAGTTCTCCATTTTGGATTGTGAGAGAGTGTCTCTTTTTCTCAAGTCCTGATAGTCTAGTTTCAAGCGTTTTTGTGTCAACCTGATTGGTTGGATGCTGTCCAGTGAAAATGGAGTGATGGTGCGCTGGGTATGCGTTGACATGAGCTGAATTAGCAGTAGGAATATTTCTGATAATGTCCATCTTTGTATTGGTTATTTTCTGTATTTGAGTTGATAAGCTATATTTGTTTATGTTTTATAAATAAATAATTGCTAATATTATATTTATATATAGGTATATACATTCTGGACATTTCTTGATTAATTCTACAAATGTTCAATGTGAATAAAAATAGTTTTTAAGTAAACACCTCATAAACCTTTATGCTATATCTGATTGTGATGGATGATTTATAACTCATTGAAATACAAAATAGGATAATTAGTTTTTGCAGTGCCTCTATTAATTTTATATGGATATATTTTCTTCTATTTGTTTTTAAAAATTACAAAGTTCGTATATATATTATTTTTTGATTTATATCATTCGAAATTTGTTCGACAGATTCTATCAAATTTATTGGTACATTTTCTTTTTCTTCCCTTCCATGTCAATCTGCGTATTCATTAAATTTATCTCTGACTCTTCGAACGGATCATTAATATTCTCATAACCTTCCTCCACGTCTTCCTCCTCGATAATTCGTTATTGCTGTGTCTCTTCCACATTTTATACTTTCGGCATCTCAATTTTCTAGTCTTTGCTCTTAATCTCGATCTTGATCTTCCCGTTTGTGTATTCTCGATTCTCTGCAGTCGAGCACCAATCGTACTAATAGTTCCATTAATACCCGCACCGGAAGAACAGCTCTTTGAAGTTGCGTCGGAGAAACGAATAGTCGGGTTTATCATCGAATTTTAGAGATCTACAGTAGTTCAGATAGGTCGAGAATTCGATGGGAAGACTTTTGCAGAGAATCTCGACTGGAAGAGTCATCTTCTTTTACATTATTTTATGATATTTCTAGACTTTGTTATTTGCGCGAATACCCTGCCAAGGCAAGAAGCCTTTTACCAAGTAAAGAAGCACATACCCGATTGCCTATAAATCATCTCTTCGGGATTGCTCGATACCCAAATGTGCATTGATTGAGGCATACCTCGCCGTGCCTGTGAGATTTTTATTCTCCCGATATGGAATATGCTGAAGGGTTTTGGTGTCTCGATATTTCTTGCTGAGACCGAAATCGATGACAAAAACAGTGTTCGACTTCTTGCCTAGACCAACGAGGAAGTTTTAAGGCTTGATATCACGATGGATGTAACTTTTGGAATGTATGTATTAGATCCTCTGGATCAACTGATCGGCGATCATGAGAACCGTCTTCATAGAGAATTTCTTGTTGCATAAACAAAACAGATCCTCGAGGCTTGGGCCGAGTAGGTCCACAACCATGATGTTGCACTTAGCCTATTGGCCTTGCCAATAGAGGCTCATGATTCCTGTGCCTCCTTGCAAAGTTTTTAGAATTTTGGCTTCTGCGAGAAGTTGAGGATGTTTTGACTTCTAATCCTATTTTTTGAGGGCAAGGATATTCCTCGTGCCTTGCATGGTGACTAAGTAGATGTCACCAAAAGAACCACCACCGATTTTAGGGCCAACAAGAAACTTGTTGGCAATTTTCATATCTTTGAGATCCATTCTGTTTGGTATTTCTTTATTTCGAAAATTGCCTGATTTATTTATAAACTGAAATAATTTATGATTACGTCCAATATAAAAATATATATGAATTTCGATGATTTTCTATTTAATAAAAAAACCCTGATAATGTTTTAAGAAAAATATTATTGAACCATCTACAATAATATGAAAAATACTATTATAGACTTTGACTTATTTTTGATAATCATTTTTTAGTAATAAATATGTGTGAATTTGGGTAGTCTGTTTCTGAAGTATTTGTTTCAAGGCCTAAGAAGCTACTCATATTATCGATCTCTTGGCTGGAGATCGCAGCATATTTTCTGACATATTCAGCCTTTTTCAATAACTTTTTAAATAAGTTATTATTCTTTTTCTATAAACAAATATATAACGAAATAAATAAATAATTTTATAAAATATTATGTTTTGTTATTCTAATGTTTACCATAATGCATTTAGTCCGATCCCATTCGCTTACAACCTTTGCCGAATGATCTAACTGCGACTATTTTATTTTGATCGACAACCTCTACTGTTTCTTTTAGAGTTGGCTCTTCTATTTCTATCGGATAGACTGTGCGAGCCTTTTCTTACGCTCCTACTCTTCAGCGTTGCTCAGACTTACCCTCGCAGAGTTGGACTTCTTTAACTCCTTCATCTATTAAGCCTACGTTTTTACTTTTTACCGCCATAACGAAATTCGCGCATTGCGGTTATGCTTCTATTCGTTTGCTCGCGATTGCGCTGTCTTTAGATATTGTCGCCTCATTAAGTTATTAACAAAGGTACCCTAAAATAAATTAAAGCATATCTCTGTATATAAAAAATCAATTTATGTAAAAAATGAAATAATACAATACATAAACAAAAAAATATATAGCCAATAATCTACTAATTACCTTTTTAATTAAATCTTTCTCCTTGAGGGCTTAGGATCTGACTTGTACAATTACATTGAATTTGTATTTTGCCATATCCACAGACTTTTTAGCCTTGACTGCCTGTGTCTCGAAAAACTTCATCCGGTTGGTCAATAACTCTTGTGTTTACTTTTAACTGCGTTGGCGGTTCCTCAATGTCGAAAGACTAACTATGGAGTCTCCGTCTGGAAGCATCATTCTGGGCATGCAAAGTAGCTGCTTCTCGGCTTCCTCCCTGTAAACGAAAGATTTTACGAGACTTTTTTGGTTTTTTGATGGCGCAGTACGATAATTATTATTTGAGAGCTCGGATTGAGTTGTGTAGCATTTAACCTTGACAGACGAAAGAAGGGGGTTCTTACGGTTGATGTTGCGGAAAGATGTTGAAGTGGCGGCTGTCTTATAATTCATTTTCGTCGAAGTTTATGGGTTGGGATGTAATTTTGATTATTTCCTGCAATTGTGTGTAGATAAAATAATTAATGCAGATAAATAAATAAAAAATCTAACTTACTTAATTTCGGGCTTAAATATTTTATATATATAAAAATATGATTGCAATTGAAAAATTATGGGGTGTCGATAAGAATGACAAATTTGCGATGGACACAGTCAAACCACTAAATAAAAATTAATCCATTTTGAAGACCTAATTATTTTTTATCAACACAATATAAGTATCATTTTTAAAGATTTTGTCTATCTGTTTATCTGTTTTATTTTGTTAGATATATTTTAATGACTTTTTGCTTTTTATTCTTATGATACATAAAAAATAGATAGGACTGAACAAAAAATTATCACTTTTATTTCTTCTTTTTATGAAACACTACAGTTACCTTTTACGAATTACCTTTTTTTACTTCGATGGTCTAGGCAGCTTTGGTATCCTTTTCAGTATGCACATTGGCTGGATCGGCGAATCTTTTTAGTTTCTTTTATTCAACAAAAAATGCTTTCACTATTTTCTCTGCCTGTTTCGGTTCGGTTATCTGTTTTTAGGCCCAGGGCGAGTTCACAAACGTGATGACAATACTTTGACTGAGGGCGAGGCATGTCCAATAAAGGTTAAGCCCAGCAGGGAAGAACGCAACGAAAGGAATAGCAATAATAGGCATGAACTTCATGTACTGCATCATTGTGGCCATCATCGGTATTGCACTTGCTCCAGCCATGAGATTACGGGACTTACTAATGTTATAGTAAGATATTCCTGCCGATATCACTGGAAGGATATAATAAGGATCGGCTTCGGCCAAGTTGCTGAACCATAGAAATCCTTGGTATTTGACAGTTGGGTAGAGCTCAGGCAGGGAGGCCACATATCTCAGCGACAAGAACCAAGTCATTAGGAAGGGAAGTTGAGTGAGCATAGCAATGCTGTGCCACGTTTTGATACCCTTGCTCCTTCTCAACTATTTGAATTCATCGCTGGCTTGTCTTAACAATGCCACGTTTCCTGTCCTCTGAGCATCCCTCGTGCGATCTTGAAACAGCTTCAATTCTTTCTCGAGAGACTTCATCTTGATTGCTCCAAGCTGGGATTGGATTGCAACAGGAGTGTATAATGCCTTGATTCCGAATGAAACGAGGACGATGGCTGCTCCCAAACCCAACCCCAGGTCATTGGCAAGATAGAACAGTATCTCCCGAGAAAACTCATCCAGAGGTTAATAAAATTTGATTGACTGTATTGTTTCTAATATGGACCCGAACGTAGTTGACGTGTGTTGAGGAAGCGAGGAAATATTTGCTGTAAAATAATAATATAATAATTATGTAAGGAATTTGATATGAGGAAAAATGTTGAATATACAAGGACTGAAGAATTAAATATGATACCAGTATCGAGTTCAGATAGGTACGTTTGTTTCAAGGATGCAATTGAATAAGCAAACCGTATGCGAGAAGATGCCTGGAAAGCTCGTCGAATCATTATATATTTGTTTATAGTTGGGATATCTCAATAAATAGTTGTTTTTTTTATATAAATTTTTAATATAGGGCAAACAATACCAAAAAAATACTATATTTGATAATAATTCAAACATACGAATTACACAAATGAAAAACTCACTTTTCTAAAAAAAGTTAATTTTCGACGCTTTTTTTTGCTTATTTAGTTATTATTAAATATTAAAAAATATATTTTACATAATTAATAAAATTATAATTCGTATTTTTACCGAACAAGACATCGACGAAAATGATGGCCCAAGTACTATCCTCAAATATTGGGATGAGCCACGAAGCCTACATCTCGGGGACCCAGAGGTAACCATCTACAATAAGCACAATCTAAATCATAAAACATATCGAGAGATATATATGAATTTTTTACTTATTCTCTTGAATTCTTTATAAAAAATAATAACATATTCCAATTAACAAAAATACTAATAATCGACTAACTATTACATTTCATACAGATTAAACTTCATCAAGAAACCACTTGTAGCTACTCTTAACGACTTGCCCTTACACATTTCACCTCCTGTGCAAGAAATAACAGGCGACCAATTCGAACACCAGGAAGAAGAATAGCTCATCGATGTAGAATAACATTTTTTATAAAAAAAAACGCGACTGTTATATTTAACAATTAAATACTATTATAGAGCAAAACAAAATAAACAGAATGCCAGACAGATTATCGTGACAGTGAAGCCCAGACTGATCCGTATTCACCAGAATAAATATACCGATAAGGAGAACGGCCGGAAGTTCTGATGCTTAAAAACCTAACTTATGGAAATGGTAAAAAAATGAAATAAATAAAAATATCTCTATTTTTCTACATACATTATTGTATAGGTTTACCTGCAAGCATCGAATAACTTGACCAAATATAATTGAACAGGGAAAAGCAATGGTTCGAAAACTGCCTCCCTCCGATCTCCGATGAAGCCAGCTTCAATCTAAGGAGGAAGCTCATGGAAGATCAGGAACTCCGAGAGTGGACCAAGAAGGAACAAGAAATCAAGAGGCAACAGGCCTAGGGGCTTGAACTGGTCAAAAAGGGACTGATGGAGCGGGAAAAAGATGTGGAGGAGAAGAACGCACAGAGGATCGAGGAAATTAGGATTAGAAAGACAGAGCAGAAGAATCGGGTCATTGCCAAGATACAGAGAAAAAAGATCAAGAACTTGAGGAAGCTGCTAAAAGCTAGAAATGACGAAGACAAGGACGACAACAAAAGGGAAATCATCGAGGAGTATGCTAATTTTGCTTCGGAAGTGTATGCTGGGATCACTCGCGAAGGGTTATCCCTCGACAAAATCGCCAACAGGTATGAAGTCCAGCCTGTTGCCCTCAACACATATCAAGGTCTGAGCGAGATCAACCCCCAAGAGTACGTAAAACCACGAAGGACTGATGTCGAGTATACACGACTTGAAGTTGGACACAAAAAAGCTTTAGAAATCGCGCAGAACGAGATCGACAAGAAACTCAGGCCTCCCCAACAATAGGATGAAGTCGTGTCAAATAACATTCAGGCATTAAGAAACATCATCGCTCGGCCTGCAACGCCCACTTGGAGATACGACGAGAACCTGAACCTCAGACAGGTGCAGTCAGATCCTAACAAGGATGAAATCCTCAAGTAGGCTGGCACTCAGAAAGGTACGAGTAGAAGAGAAGTGGCGATTCTGTTCCTCCAAAGGATACTAAGAGGTAGGGCTCAGCAAAACTTTATGTACGAAGGCAAAGAGAAGAGACTGGCCTTAATCGAAGAACTGCTAATCGTCGCCAAAATCCCAAACCTGCCCGACGAAGAAGCTGAAGAGATTCTTCTGCAAGAGCATTAGGAAAAGTTTAAGAATGCCTTACTGGAAGGTCTGCAGGGCGAAGCCATTGCTGACACGATCGATGCCCTTTCGAAGTAACTGTTGCGAGCCAAGCAAGAAGCCAAGATCGCCAAGATGGTCAAGACCGCCGAAACTGACCGTCGAACGAGGGAGATCGAAGAGGCTGGCAAGCGACATGCTTAAAAAATAATAAGAGAAAGGGAGCAGTACTTATACAACTAGATCGTGAGAATGAACCAAGGCACAGTCGACACCTACCTGGACTGGATCATCAACAGCGCAGTGGACAAGGCGTCTACCAGACAAGCCAGCATCATGGCCACGCTCAGGAAGACGGAGATGAACAACCCCTTAGAAGTATTTGAGAGAAGGTTCAACAACAACGAGACGCTGATCAGGGACTTGGTGCAAAGCTTCCTGCTTCCGAATATCCAAAGGAGCAAGCTGATGAAGAAGGTGCAGTTGGAGTAGAGAAGGTTCAAAGAGGCGGCTAAGAGGTCGATTCAGACAACTCTGACCAAAACATCTACAAAGCTGATGGAAGGAAAGAAATGATATAAATATCTTGAATCATTTATATTTTTTTTTTGCCATAGAAAATAATAAGTTTGGTTCATTTTTTTTTTTCATATCTAACTTGATTAGTTTAATTGATAGTTGTTACTATGAAATGTGAGAAAAATCCGATATAAAAATTTAATTTTCTAATATCAATAAATTATATTTCTTTATGTGTCCAATTTATTATAACCTAGAGAAAGAAGTAAGGAGTTGGTAAGCTTAAATAATATTTTTTAATGAGCTTATTTGGTTTACCACTAAAATATTTTCAAACAAACGGATATAGTATTATTGGGGATTTCCTATTCTTTTTCTATTTAATGAATAGATTGATTTAAATTATTTAAAATTCAAAATAAAATATATATAGACACACACTCATATATATATATTTTGGTAATTTCAAACTGGTCTCTTCCCACTAAATGAGATCAACTTACAAAAACACCAGTCACTCTAAAAATACAAATAATAATAACAATCAGAATAATCGACTTTCCGATGTGATCGTCAAACCAGGCATATATTCAGGCTCTCGCAAGTTGGACGTGTCGAATCAAGGAATAGCACTGATTGATAAAGTGGGCAGCGCTTACAGCAAAATAGAGGAGATAATCTTGAGCGATAACAATTTGTAGTCAGTCAACGATCTTAACCAATTCACAAATCTCAGGACGCTTGACCTGAGAAACAATCGTATCAAAGACCAGAACGAGCTGTTGAGACTAGTCCAACTGAAAAAACTCTAAAAGGTTTTCTTGGCTGGAAACCCTGTCTTCAAAGAGAAACTCGAGACTCATACTTTGTTCATTCTAGGCCAATTTCAAAACGATGTTCTCAGGGACAAAAATAAAAGCAGTTTTGATATTCAGTATTAAAGCTCAGACTCAATGCATGAAAGTAATACCGATACCTTCAACCCCCAAAAATACTATGCAGATCAATATAAAAACATCATTATTCCTTAAGGCTGTCCATTGGAAACCAATTACAGAGACCTTTTTTTCCTACAGTCCCTCAAAAACAAGCTTAAAGTACACTTGGAATTGTCCCAAAAATACTTTCTGGACCAGGCTGAATCCCACGCTACTTCTTACGTCAATCTACTAGTCAGTAGCGATTACATCGAGGATATAATGGATATGGACTCGGACATCGCACTGGACTTCGTCCGTAGCATAAAACATAATATTTTCATTCTTCAGAAATCATTTGGAAACAAACCCATCGAAGACAGTATCAGGAGTCTGCTCGACATGCAGACAACAGCCAAGAAGGAATTGGTGGTCAATATCAAAAGTAGTGTTCAAGAGTTGAACGCTTTCAGAAAAAGGCAACTGCTACATCAAGGATAAGGCAGCTACAATATACTTCAATTTAGCCCCCAAAAGAAGCAATCAAATCAGTAAGCAAAAGCGGAACTAGGCAACTCTCGCCTCAATATCAAATAAAATAATTCCCCTCTCAGACTGATAAAACCTGCAGATGAAGCCAAAGTATCGTCTTCATAACTTTCGACAGGATAAAAAACCTAAGCTTATTACGAAACCAAATACAATAAAAACCTAGTGAAAAGTAACCCAGTATACCATCTGCTGTATTCACCTTTGACATCCTTAAAATCTAAAGAAAAAGATATGCTTATCGAAACGTTATCAGCCAATCTGAAGTTAAAAGCGATCGAACTCTATAAGAAATAAGATTACTTAACCTCTCTATAGGATCAACACACTCGATAAATCGAGGAATGGCAATACAAAATCGCCAACCTTAGTAGTACAGTATCAAGACAAACGAGGGTGATCGAAAAGTTTGAGGCCGAAGCGAACAACACGAAGGCAGTCTAAAGCAATACTGCAAGGCTGGAGAAGCAAATTCTCAGAATGGGCTCCATCTTAGACACAGTCAGGCAAGAAGCCCAGAAATACCAGGATAAATATGAGGAAGCCAAGAATGTTCTCGATTATATGAACCATGTGGAAGATAAAGCTCAATCGATCAAATAGAACCACTAAAACAATATTAAAAAGTAATATTTAAAAAAACTCACCACACAAAAGTAAAGATTGCTGAGTCTTAAGCAAATACAACACCAGAACCGCCAATCAGAAAACAAAGCTATATTAACTAAATGCTTCATACACCTTCGTAAAGCAGCTCTCATTACCAAAAATTGTCTTCTTAAATTCTAAATAAACAGAAAGGTTATCCTCTCTAATGTTTTCAACTCAATCATAAAAAGTTCTCAGCAAAGCATTAAAGGCAAAGCATATTCTTACGTTCTCAATAAAAAGTGTATACTCAGATGCTTATCAAACTCCCTATTAAATACAATGAAATCTAAGGTTTCCAGGTTCAAGAAAGCTACAGCCATCTAACATCATAGGCGAAAGTCACAGAAATCAGTATGGACTATCTTCAAATAACTCTGGGTGAGGTATTGTGGACAGCCTGTCGAAGAAATGATTGCCTACGTGGAGGCACACTACTGCAGAAAGCTCCAATCCCGAGTGTGGATAGAATGGCTCAACTATTTTAACACTTAAAACCAGAACAAAGATCGTGGGATAATCAAGTCTCAACAACTTCAGGCTCTAGAAGCAGAGAACAATGTGTTGTATCTGCGATATATGGCCTCCAAAATACCCGATCATCTGCAGGATTACTACGCTTCTCCGAACATTGATAATATCTCGATACTAAAAAGTTAGTCGCAGGGAAACTATCTTGGCAATTTGGAGAAGACAGGACCTTTGGACTTTTCTTTGTCTTCAACGATGAATAATGCCCAAATAAGTCATCTCTACCAAAGGCTATCTCCGCAACAAAATGGAATCACGGCTCTGGGAATCGATAATTATAAACAAAAACAAGAATAAAAATTCATTCATCGAAAATCCGATAATATTTCACCGGGACGAATAAATATCAAGCCTAAGTTGATGTTACTGTTTCAGAGTTTTAGAAAGTTACAAGTGCAAACAATACTATAGGTTAAGCTCAAAGAGTTCTATTTACAAAGTGCTAATTAAAGGTACTAAAAAATACGATTTTTCAGAGCCATTGCTGGCCACAGCAAAGAATATCTTGGCTATAAAAGCCAGCGTCTCCAGTCTCACATACGATTGAATAGGATCCGACAATTATTCAAAAGACACCGTCAATGCCGACATCTATTCGAACAAATTATGAATAGGCGAATCACCTTGCTGATCAGGCTCGTAGGACGTGCTTTCAATGCGTGGAGACTGGAAACGATTTCGGGAAAAATAGAAACAACAACAGAAAACGAGTTAGACCGAGCAACAACACAAGTATTGTTGGAGCAAAAGTAGAAAATCTAAGAAGAAAGAAACCGGATGAAAGAAGAACTGGCTTATTATCAAAAGATCGAAGCTCTGCTCAGGGAGGAGACAAGTGACAAAGACTAGCAACTCAAGCTTTATGAGCTCAAGTTTGATACCCTGCAGAGTGAGATTAACAATAAAAACTTGGATTTGGAAGAAGCGTCTATCCATTATGTGTCGTCGATGCAAGAAATGAAGTGCAGAGAAGCCGAGTTGGTCGAAATAATTCGAAACTTATAGGAAAAATTCAGTATTTTGCCTGGAATCTCCTAAACACAGTTCCGCACCGTAACAATCAAAACCATATATATCATTTATGTTAATACTATGAATAAATAGGTTGAAGAACTAAAAGCACAATATAACAAAACTCGACCTCCTTCGATCCTGGCGACTGTCAAGAAAAATATGTATTTTTGAAACTAATAATTCTCTACAAATTGTATCTTTAACAAATAATAATACTGATTTTTTTACTATTTTTAATGATACACAATTATTCTGACAAACTGGGGGGCATTACTCTTATGCGATTAAAAGTTAATAAATCAAAAGTACTTTTGATATTGTCTATTCAGGTTTGGCTAAGGATAATAGGTATTTAAAAAAACATGTTTAAAAATAATGAATGTATGTTGAATTTCAAGAGAGATATCGATATAGTATTGTTTACCTGTACAAACGATATAATAATATTTTATATACTTCTGCATTCTTTGTTAAATATATTTTTTTTTTTTAATCAAAATCAGTAAATATTTATTTTTAGATATTTTGAACGGATAAATCTTCTTAAGTTTAACTTTTTAGAAGAAAGAACAATTCTTTCTCATCTATATTAATAGTTTTTTAAAAGACATCTATAAGATTGGCTCAATATATCGCAAAATGATTGTTTTTTATTCCTATAAAAAAAATGACTATTTTTAAATATAATCGGCATCCAGCTATTTTATTTGATCATATACTTTCTTTTCTTTTCTTATTCTTTTTTTTTACCCTTCAATTCGCATACATTAATCTTAATGAACCCCAGCCTAAATAGAAGAAAATTAATCTATTAAAAGTGGGAATAAATCAACTACGCCAAGCACATCGAAAGACTCAACTCCCTCATGAAACACAAAAATCCTTTCATCCTCAAACGCAGATCTGAAAACGAATCCGTTGAAAAACTAATAAAAATCACTCATAAGAACCACTGCCTCTCCGACAAGTTTCGCAAGCACACTGCCACCAGCGCAATCAAGGCTGAAGAAAAGCGGTTCCAAAAGTATTTGCACGAGTTGGAACTCCCGAAACTCCCAATGACTACGCAACAGACGACTCCAAGAACAAAAGCACTCCACCCTCATCATAATAATAATAATAATAATAATAAAGATGTAAGCAATAGTCATAAAAGCGGTAGCGGCCATCGCCATCATCTCACAACAGTGGAAACAATTCGCGATTCCGCCCGAGCCGCTAGAAAATATACCTCTCCTTAATATTAACGATTTATTTAAAATTCTATTCTCTTCGCCAAAATATAAGGCGCGTCATCCTAATCCAACAAAGAGTGCTTTGATCACAAGTACAACAAGCTGGTAGAGATAAAAAATATCATCAGAAAAAAATCTGAAAAGGCTGCCAAGGTCAACCTTCACTGTCTCTACGAGAATTCGGGCTTCCTCGAGACCGAACACCCGCAATATACCTACACCCACACAGTTTCTTCTAATTTGAAGAAAAGGGGAAGGAACAACAAAGCCAAGCCCGAAACGGTTTATATCCAGTTTCACAACCTACCATTCTCTGATAAAGTGGACACTACTATCCACTACGCAGTATCGTTGGGAGTTACAAAGAGAGGGATCCAATCCAAGCTGGTAAGTTTGGCCCAATTAAAAAAAGAGATTTTCGCTTTCCGATTTTACTTGACTAGTCCCCAGGAGAAATTGCCTGTTGCAATCAACAGATACATCAATAACGATGAGAGATAAGTGATACACTTCAAAATCGAGCCAGGACAGAATAAAGTTACAGAGTCCGGAACTAACGCCCATTGTTGTGCAGGACATTTCCTGTGCTTTACCTCTTGGAAACCTCAAAAAGCTTATCCAGGATCGAATATGTAGAAGAAATATAAGAATGCGTCGAGGTATGACGAGAACGATGAGGAAGGGTTGACGGGAAAAGTATCATTTGAGCATCACAGTGAGTCCTCTGTTTTGCTAGAAAATGAAGATAACAATTCTCCTGAATATGACTTTTATAACGATAAGGAAAATTTGAATAACGTCAATATTTTGAAGGAATTGAATGACGAGAATTGTATTTTCCCTATGCATAATGCATAATTTATATGAAAAAAAATAGCTGAGCTGGACTTTTTTGTTTTGTTTTTTTTAGACGAAAATCTTTATATTAATAATATTCGTATAATTTGAAGTACTAAATAATATATCTTATGAATTAAAAAAAAAAAATCAGTAAGGTAGACTCAGCATATGTTGGGATGCAAGCACTGAGGACAAATATGTCGGATTTATTACTCTTCTGTCTGAACGTCCTGTCTTTTCAGTTTTTTAGATTCGAGGCAAGCTGGAAGCCGCATGACTTCTTGACGGTACTTGCTCGTCTCGGTATCCGGACAGTGTTGAGAGACGTTCATTACGTAGCGGTTCTCTCTGATTAGGGGATATTCCTTTTTATGGAGAAGGCAAAGGATGATGCTCGGTATACCCTTCCAGCGCGGTGATCTCAGGTTATGTCGAGTACCGATTTCGTTCAGTATGAATTTTGATTGTTTTTTATGCATTTGTGGAAGTAGCAACATGAGGGATCAACCCAATATTGTACCTGCTTGATGATTGCTATTTATTAGCTTGTGCACCAACATGGGCATTGACATCGATTGTGTAATTCTTAGGTCTTGTGGAGTAGTATGGGTTCGAGGCTGCATCCAGACGAATGACTTGTTGCTTTGCGAGAGATTGAGTGTTGACGTAGATTGCGTGTTTTTTGCCGATGCCTTCATACAAATATATATCATCAGGTTTGGGGAAGACTAATCTTTCAGGTGATTTTTTAAGTGGTTCTAACTTCCTAAAAGCGATAGACATATGATCATAATAAATACAAAAGAGTTAGGCTATAAATTACACGAAGTTGTTTTTGCGGATAGGGATTTTATTTAGGCTGCTACTTTTTCTGCTTGTTGCCATAAAAAATATAATTAATTCAATTAAATCGAGTGAATTTTTGACAAAGCAATCATTCTTACAAAAAGACATGTATGTTTATAATATATGTATATATATATATATATGTTTGTTTAAAATGATAAATGAACTATTTCTAGTCAATGGAAGCAACATCAACAAAAACGAATAAATGCTGCCTAACTATCTATGTCTGCAAAATTGACTTCGAATACCCTTTATTTTTTATCTGTTCTTGCCCTCTACTTCATTTAGAATTACGATATTTGGAAAAAGATTGGGATTTTCCACATACTAATATATATCTTTATAGAGGTTATGCATAATATCAAAGTAGTAGTTTTATAAATTATTTATTGTGCATTTTATAAAATATTTATTTTCACTCAACTATCTTAGTGTTAAGCTGTGTGCTATGAACAAATTGCAATATATATCATAATTATTTTTTTTTTTTATTACTGGATGTGGGAGTTGACTTTAAAAATGCCAACCAAAATTCAATTTATCATCTTTAACTTTACCTCACATCTTTTCTATAGCCCGACTTAACAATAAATATTTGTATATCTGTTTTGATATTTCGGTCAGTTAGACTCTGCGAACAAAAAATAACAAAAAAATAATAAAAAAATTTCCTTTAATATTTTTATGACCAAAATAACGTTACAAATGATATTTATATATCATTAATTTTTTATTATTACAAATGTTTTGTTCACTGATTTCCACATTATAAAAATTTGAAACGATAAATTTACGAAAATAAATACTATGGAAAAAAACTTATGTAACAAAAAATATTCTGCATCAAATTCCTTTTAAAAAAAACTTCCCTCCGAAAATCCGAAAAATTGACAAAATATCCCAGAACATTTTTTGTTAATTTAGTTCAAATAAATCGGTGTTTAGAACTCTCCATTATTTTTTAGTATATAACTTAAATATATTTATCTATTATTTTCTCATAAAATGTAGTTTTTCTTTCTATTTTTAACTGATTATTTTTTTATAAACATAAAAAATATAAATGAAAAATGTATTTGGATATATTATCTGTGACTTCTTAGCAAAAAATATTATTAATAAAATTTTATTTATGCTTGTATTCAGTAGATATTTTGATTGTCCTTTCAAAATACTCGTAATAATATTTATTTTCTAATATTTTAATGAGATAATCAACAGAATGTTTTTTATAATTAAAAAATAACATAAATATCTAACTAAAATATTGTGTGATATTTTATTAACTTAAATAATAAAAAAAATCCTATTTGCGTCAGTTTCTGAACAAAAAAAATATAATTTATTTTTATTTTAGTTTTTATTTCTAAATCACTAACTTACAAAAAAATAATATCCTTAAATAAATGAGGACATCTCAAAACACAGGACCAACCAACCCGAGGCTAGTCACCTCTGGTGTTACTCAAGGTGTTACTACTGCTACTAGCAGAATCACTTCCAACATGTAAGAAAACCACACCTATAGCCTATCAACTCATATCTCTATCTTTTTTAACTTTTTAAATACTCTCATAGAAACACAGCCATTGACTGGTAAGGTGATTTTGAAGGAGCCCAAAATGCCGAGCTCAAGTGGTCAGTCGTGCGTAAGACAAATAGATTTTATTCTCAATATTATTTATGGTTATTATTAATCGTTATTTATAGCTGAAAATATTATTATCAGTGGCGGATCTGATGTCAACGTGCTGGGCAGGTTCAAGAATATTTTGTTGGCTCTCAGAGACGAATTCGGAGGTAACGTCGAAGGCACCGGAACCGTCGTGATCAACGGAGAGAGGAGAGATGACTTCAATAAGAGACTCATCCTCCTCGAAAATGAGATCGAGGGGCTTCTCAAGAGAAGGATCAACTACAGCGTCAAGGATTCGGTCGGAGGAACCAGAACTCTCGATTATACCTCCTTGCTCAACGAGAAGGAGAATGAGATTGTCGAACTAAGCAAGAAGATCAACAATCTCGAGGAGAGACTCAGAAGAGCAACTGCTCGGGAGCTCGAGCTCGAAAACCATATTGTCTCTTTGACTGCGGACTGCCGTAGAAAAGACGACATTATCAAAGGCAAGAATGACCAGATTCTCGCAGAGGTTGCCACATCAAACGCCTTTAGAGACGCTTTTAACAGAATCAGAAGAAACGTTGATCAAAACAGAGCCAGACTCGGGGACCTTGAGAGAGCCATATTTGACGGAGTCGTCATCCCAGAATCCTCTCTCGACATCAGAGCCGATGAGCTCACCAAAGTTGGTGCTTCCGCAAGGACTAGTTCTTATGGCTCCCAATCTACCGGCTTGAAATACAAAACTCAACTGGTTGCACTCTTCAGAGACTTCGAAAGACTGAACAATAGCCCAGACGGGATCGCCGAGGCCGATTTTGAGAGGGTGCTAGAAGGTTTCCTCATCGGCCTTGGAGGAAGCAGACTCAGCATCACAACCCAACAGGTTTTGGAAAGAAGAAAACTGGAGGAGAACTACAACAAACTCAAAAATCAGTTCGGAGTTGCTGCAGGAGTTTATAGAGCTTCGATTGACAAGATCAAAAAGGAAAACCCATCGCTCAGAGTCGATGTCGACAGAAACCTCTTCGATATCCTAAACTCCGAAAGGATCAACGTCGTCAACGTTGAAGGTGGTCTGGTCCACGTGGAGAGATTCTCCGAGAAGACAATCGAGGTTCCAGTCCAGGACGCCAGGACCAAGCATTTGATTCACCTCTTCGCGACCCAGCTCAAGGGTATGACAACCAAATATCCTAAACTCCTCGCTGAGATGGATGTAAGATTGACCGAGTTCTTCCAACAATAACTTATCGATGTGCTTGAGGTAGATGAAATAGACAGAGTGGTCTCTGTTATTAAATACGTGCCTCAAGTCGTAAAGGTTGAGAACGTCTATGCTTATTCCAGCGAAAAATCAAAGAAGGTCGAGTTCCATTTAAGGATTCTCATCAAGGCTCTCCTCGAAGAACTTGAGAAGCTCAGAGCCAGAACCGGTGCTGTCTTGGAAATCGATGAAGGAGTGATCGGAATGATCAACCAAGAGATCATGGGAATCGTCGATGTCGATGACATTCTGAAAGTCTTTAGAGTTGTTCCCAAAATCGTCGAAGTTGAGAAGATTATCGAGAGAATCGTCGAGAGAATCGTTGAGGTTCCTGAAGTTGTACCTATCGAAAAGATTGTTGAGAAGATCGTCGAGGTGGAAAAAGTGAAGTAAGTCGATCGTGTGGTGAACGTGCCCATTTAGGTTCCCACTGTGATAAACAACATTGTCGAGAAAATTGTGCCTGTTGAACAAATCATCGAGAGAATAGTCTAAGTGCCAACCATCGTCGAAAGGATCGTGGAGGTTAAGAGAGAAGTACCCAAAATCATCGAAGTGGAACGGATCGTCGAGAAGATTGTGGAAGTTGATAAAGTAATCACGGTGGAGAAGCAGGTTAACCATTTGGTGCCTGAAATCCAAAGAGTCGAGGTTATTATCGAGAAGCTGGTACCTGTCGAGAGGATCGTGGAGAAGATCGTTGAGGTGCCCACCTTCGTCGAAAAAATTGTGGAGAAAATTGTTCAAGTGCCTCAGATCATCGAAGTTGAGAAGATTGTTGAAAAAATTGTGGAAAGAGTCTAATACAAACTCGAAAAAGAAATGATCCCATATGTCCAGATTGAGCACAAGATTGTCTAGAGGATAGTCGAGAGACCAGTCCCCATCATCCAGATTGAAGAGAAGATAGTTCAAGTCCCACAAATCGTCGAAAAAATTGTTCAGGTAACCAACACAGTACAGGAAATCAAGACTGTCGAGATCGTCCATGAAAAGATCATAATCCAAGAGAGGATCAAGGAGGTGGAGAGAATTGTTAAAGAAGTGGTCCCCATGTTCAAAGATGTCGAAAAAATTGTTGAAAGAAGAGTCGAAGTGCCTGTGATAGTCGAACGAGTGGTAACTGTCCCAGAAATAGTAACCAAGACTGTGGTCCAAAGAGTCGAGAACACCATAATTAAGGAAGTCTTTATCAGAGACCCACTAATTGTGAGAGAACCAATCATTATGGAAGTCGAAAAGTTGGTGAACCACTATATCGACGTCCCCCGAATTGTCAAGCACATTGAGGAGAAGATTGTGGAGGTGCCCAGAACCATCGAAAAAATCAAGGAAGTCAGAGTGGTAATCGACAAGATCATTGAAAAAATGGTTGAAGTACCCAAAGTGGTCGAAGTTGAGAAAATCGTTGAGAGGATCGTCGTGGTCCCAAGAGTGATCTAAAAAATAGTCGAAGTTCCTCAAATTGTCGAAGTGCCTGTTGAGAAAATCGTGATCCAAGAAAGAATTAGGGAAGTCGAGAGAGTCGTGCAGGTACCTGTCATCCAAGAACGTATTGTAGAAGTTGAAGTTATCAAGAATGTCTATGTGGAAGTCGAAAAAGTCGTTGACAGAATCGTCGAAAAACTCGTCGAAGTACCCAAATACGAATAAAGGATCATCAACAACGAGGTCATCCAGGAGAGAGTTGTGGAAGTTGTCCGAGAAGTACCCAGAGAAGTTGAAGTCGAGAAGATCGTTACAAATTATATCGACAGGGAAAGAATTGTTGAAATCGACAGACCAGTCGTTGTACCTGTGGAGATCTCAGTCCCCGTCGACAGGATCATCGAAAAGCTGGTACCAGTTTACGAAACAATCGAGAAGATTGTTCAAGTGCCCCAAATCGTCGAAAAGATTGTCGAGGTGAGAGTGGATGACGTAAAGGTCCATGAAGTGGAAAGATACACCAGAGATGTTGTCATCGATACCAAGGTCGTCGAGGTACCCCATGAAAGAGTGGTTGTGCAGGATGTCATTCGCGAAGTTCCCACAATTAGGGAGAAGATTGTCCCAGTTCAGTCCACAATTCAGAGCATTGTGACAGCGCAGCAGATCATCGAGAAAGTGGTGATCCAGACAGAGCAAGTCCCCAAGGTTTACGAAGTTGAGAGAATCGTTGAGAAGCTTGTCCAGGTCCCCAAGATCGTGGAGATCGAAACTATGGTTCCCCAGCTGATTAGAGTCAACCAATACGTTCAGCAACTCGTGGAGAAGATTGTGGAGGTGCCAATCATTATGGAAAAGGTGCTGGAAATCGTGAGAGAAAAGGAAAAGATCGTGGCCGTCACAAGCGAGGTGCCCAAGATCGTTGAGGTCGAAAAAATTATCGAGAAGACTGTCATCATGGAGAAGTTCAAGGAAGTCGTGAGGAACATCAACCATATTGAGCAGGTGCTCCAGATTATTGATAGATTTGAACAGACGCCTGTCGAAATCCACACCAGAGAAGAGGTCTTAGTTGAGGTACCCCACATCCTCGAAAAGATCGTTGAGAAAATTGTCATCATGCCTCAGATTGTGGAAGTCTTGAAATATGTTCACGAAGTCGTTGAATAGCAAAGTCTCGGGGTGGCTGTAGGAGTCGATGTTTCCACTCACGAACAGAGATACAAACTCTTGACCAAAGACGTGAAATCCCAGCTTGACCTCCTTCTTATTGAACTCAGAAAACTTCAGGCTAACCCCGCTTTGAGAGTCCAAATTGAGCTTATCATGAAATTCTTGGCGGAATTATAAAAGTTCATACTCTTCCCGAGAATTGTCCAAATCCCAGTCGAGAAGATCGTCGAGAAGCCAATTGAAATCGAAAAGATCGTGCGCGTTCCAGTGCAAGATGAGCGATCATTAAAGATGGAACTTACCCTCTCCTTGTTAGTCGAGAAGCTGATTCTTGAACTCAAGCGAGTCAAGAAAGACAATCCAGGAGTAAATCTTAATCTGGAAGATGATGTCAAGTTCATATTCTTTTCGGACTTCGACACCAGAGGTTCAAGCTTAGTGACAAGCGATATGGGAGATCAGCTTAGAGTCTTCTCCGAATCCATCCACAAGAAATTCAGCAGCCTCGGCGACTGGACCAGCGATCACCAACTCATGTTGAATAGCTTCTTGCAGGAGCGATTTGTGATGGCAAATATTGTGAAGAATGCTAACCTGGAAATTGAAAAGGCCAAGGCCATCTCCGAGAAGAGACTCGAGGGACTCAGAAGATATAAGAACGAGAAAAATGCCTATGAGTCATATATTAAACAGATCACTGAAAATCTGCCCCGCCTCCTCGTATCTACTAAGGATAACAGAGAGACTCAGGAAATATCGATTATGCTTGAATCTGTGCTCGGCGATTTCAACCGATTTGTTGTTTCACAGGTCGGAGTCTACAACGAGCCATTGAGAGGACTTGAGGACCTCAACGTTACTGACAACAGAATCAGCAGTCTCATTAGGGAAAAAGACGCAGAAATCCTCAAGCTTCGTGAGAGACTCATCGCTTTGGAGAAACAGAGACTTACTCATAGTCACGTCGACATCAACGAAAAGACAATCCTTGATCTTAAGACAGAAAACACAAGACTAAAAAATGAAATCAGCGAACTAAGAAGCAAAGGTGGCGACCCACATGTTTATGCTACTTATGACCAAAGGGTCAAGTCTTTGAATCAGAGAATCAGCGATCTTGAACAGGAAAAATCAGACTTAACTTCTGCCTTGAAGAATCTCGAAAACGAGTTTAAAGTTAAGTATGGTGTACTCTCAGCAGAGACTGACCAACTAAAGTTTAGACTTGGAACTTCCCAAGTCACAGCCACTCAGCTTCATAGCACTCCCATCAAGGAGTCTGGAGCCAACCTTGGAGGTGTCTCTGCATCAACACGAGTCGGAAATACAGTTATGCCATCACCAAGTGCCAGCCTGACCAGTCCCGTCAACAGAATGAACAGCCCAGATATCACTCTCGTCCAATCCCAGATCAAGCCAGTTGAGGACAATAGAACCACTTATAATAGCAATGTTTCGGGCACCGTTGGCGGTAATTCCCTCACGACCAGTGCAAGGGACCAGAATACTGTGAGTTATGGAACTGGAGGCATCCAACAACAGCAATCTCAGCAGCCACAACAACCATATGGTAGAACCAACAGTGGTTTTGGAACTCAAGGTTTCACCAACACAGGAAATGTTCAGACTGGAAGTATTCCGACCTCCTACTCGACATACAACAGTGGAAACAATGCTAACCCCACTGGATATTCGGCTACTGGATATAGCTCGACCTCTTACGGAACTGGAAGTGGTGCAGCAACGGGAACAGGTGGATTAAATACCACCGCAGGCATCAGTCTCCCAACCACTGGCACAAGCTATCAGTCAGGAGCAACTTCAAACACAACTTATGGAGCTACAGGAAGTCCCTATGGAGCCACCGGCACCGGAATCAGTGGAACTGGAGCAACTGGATATCAGAGCTACACCTCGGGCGGTTCAAGTGCTTCGAGTCAACCCGGAGGAACTTCCTTTCCTGGAGGAGCAAGTGGAACAGGCGGCGCATCCGGAACTGGAACGAGTGGCAGCAGCTCTTACTCAAGCAGCTATAGATATCAGAGACCCCCCCAGTGATGGACTTGGATGATTTTTTATTTTTTATGGATTTATTTCGTTACAAAAATAACGATTTGATAACATAGATAAGCAATATTAAAAAAAATAAAAAATACATCAGTTCTAATATGAAATAATTTTTTATTCTTTGGGCTGGAAACTAGATTCATTTCTGAGTTGTATTCATCTTGCAAAACTAGTATCTAAATAGAAATAGGCTTTGTAAAAAATGAGTTTGTTATATTTATAGAAAAATATTCAGTCGCTGGCAAATTTAAAAAAGCCCCTCTAAAAACTAGTAGTGTAGAGATAGGATAAATATGTATTGTTAATGATTAATCTCCCTATTTAAATAATTTGGGTAAATAAAACAATACCATATTTTTTATTATGTTTAGTTAAAAAAAAAATATCAAATATTTTATTTTTATTTCTTATGATTTTTCTCGTATATTCGATACTGCTTGTTGGGCTATATAATGCGAACTATATCCTCTCCCAAAATTTGACTGATGCCACCAACTAGGTTACTTCAGGAGCTATTTCAAGAGATGGGTCTATACTTGTTACAGGAAGCTCTGATTTAACTATTAGGGTATACACGAGAGAAGTCAATTCCCAACTCACTCTTGTTCAAAGTCTCACAGGAGCGGCTACCACTATTTCCGCTATCTTTTTGTCTGATGACGCTCTTACTCTCGTCACAGGCACCATTGATAGCGACAATAAGATCCGTATTTATCTCTTCACCGGAAACGACTATTTTCTGGCCCAGAATATTAGTTTAGGAAAGCCCGTATCCTCCATCAGTGGTGCTTCTGACGCCTCTTTCTTATCAATATCAACAAGCGATACTCTTTTCACTTATAATAAACAACCTGACCCATCAAATTTCAGCCTATATCAATATATTCTAAACTCGTCGACGACTCTTTCGAGTATGAATTATCTTTATACCTTTGTCACACCAAATGGGCTGCTTTTGGCAACAAGTAATTACGACCCATCGGCTCAATCCTCGAATATTTCTATTTATTCAAAAAGCCAAGTCTCTGATAACTATCAGCTCATCCAGAGTTTAATAGAAACTAATATTGTCGATGCCGTTGTGATATGTTCCAACGGACTCACTCTTGCTACTGCAGGCTTTTCGGATTCAAAGATTAGAATATATTCGAGGGCAGACATTTCCTCCGCCTTCCATATTGTGTTCACCTAGACCAATGCTACCGAAATCGTAAGCCTATCCTTTTCCAGAGGGTGCTAAATACTTGCCGCATCCTCCAAAACAGGTTCTACTCTCCTCTTCTCTTATGATCCTCAAAACCAGAACTTTATCTCTTACGATTCATTCACAACTGTGTCGAAGAAATACCAGGTGGCTCTTTCGGACGAAGGCAACTACTTGCTTATCTGCAATGATAACACACACAACGCTCTTATATACAAAAAATGTCCGTTCCTGATAAATGGCTGCAATATTTGCTTTTCGAGCATAGCCTGCAGTCAGTGCTCAAATGGATATTACTTAAATGGAGCAATATGCGATCCGTGTAATTACACTTTGCCTTATTGCACCCAATGTGTAAGTTCAACCAGTTGCAACATCTGTACAAGTGGCTACACCACTAATGCTCAAGTCTGCCAACTATGCAACCTCACGATCCCGAACTGTACCCAATGCAATGATCCAAATTCATGCACCCAGTGCATTTAAGGATATTATTTGGCTTCAATTCAACAATGCTTGCTATGTGCAACAGGGTGTCAATCCTGTGTAAGTAATACCTCTTGCTCTTCCTGTGAAACTGGTCTTGTGCTTGATAATGGCTCATGTGAATAATGTGCTTTGGAGTGGTGCGCTACATGCAGCACAACCTCTACATGCAAAATATGTAGAAGAGGTACAGTCAACCAAAATGGGCGATGCATACAGAGCAGTCATGGGGGGGATGATGAAAAACTGAAAAGTATTTTGATCGTCGTTGTTATTGGGGTAATTTCGATCTTAGTAGGAGTCGGTATTGTATGGATTACGGTTACCGCGGTAAAGAAATGGCAGGAAGCCGGCAGTTCTTCGGAATAGACACTTTAGTAGGAAAAATAACTGGGAGACATATAATAAAATCCTCGCAATTTAGATATAAACATGTGATATTTCGATTTTTTTTTTTTTATTACTTTATCTATATTTTTTTAAAAACCAATTAAGAATTATAATATTTATAAAAATAGCAGAGTCAATTATTAATAATAAAAAATAGGAATACGAAAAATAAAATAAGTAAATCATCGGCTACTAAATGTATTAATTACCAAATACATTAACACATATCTGACGGTTTCTTCGAGGATTAGGCTGATAGCACCGAACCTAGTATCCAAATTTCCATCAGGATTCATAAGCAGAGTCAACGAAAATATTCCCAGAACCAATACAGTCTCAATCCCTCGGTAAACGCAGTTCAGCATAAAGTAGATTTTTAAACGGATATCGGCCTTCTTAAGATACCAATAACTCAACTCAGGTGGCACGCAGCACTTGAAGACAGTTTTCACTGCATTTTTAGTATCGAAACGTCTCATAAACAAAATATCCACAAATTCTAGATATGATTGTTATGACATTGCTTTTTGGTAAGCCAAAGCCAGCTCCCCTCTTTCATCGAAGGCCATATGTAGAACGGCCAGAAAATACACGATCCTACTGAGCACGAATGCGGCAAGGGGAAAGAAAAACGCAAATTTATAGGAAGTAAAGTAGAGGGTGAAGCATAGATAGGTCAAATACACCCGAAATGCAAGGTCTGCTATTAGATTTAGAGTTAGGATGTTGACTGTCATGGAGCCGAGCCCCAGGACAAGGGAGTTGATGCCCTGCCCGAAAAACAGACTGATCCGCTATCTGAGATAGAGCTTTTTTTCTACCTGGTTCTTCTTTTTCTTGTAGTATTTTCGAGTATAAATTCTAGATTTTTTATCGGAAGTGACCTTTGCATTCCCGTTGGGATTATTATTTACCATTAGATTGTTGCTTTCGGCTCTGATTTTGGATGGACTTCCTTGGCCTTCCTTCATTTCATGCGCTTATTCTTCCTATTCTGGTTATATTTCAATGTTAGATTTGTGGAATTGTTCGTGAAGATTATTCGTTGATTAGTGAGCTTAGTAATATACCTACTATTAAAAAATAGTAGTGTTCCAAATTTGTTCGTCGACGATTATTGATTAGAATAAAGCATCGCTATTTACTTCGCTCATATTCCTTCCCCCTTTGTTTTCCTCTACTGCTTCGGTTGAATTGATATTGATACTTTAGAACTGGATCTGATTTTGGGGTAGTCTGGACTATCGTGGATTGAGTTATTATTAATATTATTAAGGGACTATCCCTCCATCGTTGCCTGGCTCGATAATTGAAAGTGCAAACATATTTCGTTGGAAAATTCCTGAAGAGTCAACCTTTTAGACTTTGATCTTTTCGAAAGAAACCCCTGAGTTCCGAAAATCTTTGAGAGTCTTTTTGGGTGTAGCTATTTTGCTTATTCTAGACTGAGGATTAGGGCTTTATGGTTCTGGAACCAAAAGTCGTTCAATTAAAGACATGATTAGACTTTTTGATGTTATTATATCTGTTCGATTTAATAGGCTTATTGACTGAAATTATTGTAATTTATTAATAATATTATTATGCACATTTTTTTCTCTCTCAGAAATATTGAGTTTAACTCCTTGAAATTGAATATCGATGTAGATTATCAATTCATTTTATAATCTACAAGTATTTTATATAATATAGATATATATAAACTTTAGAAAGCATCCTATTTATAAAAATGACCTTCTCTTCAAAAGTATTAGATTATCAATAATGATTAAAAATTGTGAGGAATATCAAATAATAAACATTTTAATAAATGGACACATAAAAATCGAAAAAATAACAAAATATAAGCTGAATGAAGAGTACACGAAGAATAAGTTGGGCATATCATCTCATTTTAAGTTAGGGATTGTGGAAATTATTATGAAATTATAATGAAATTATAATGTCTAATAAGTTAATATATATTGTTAACCAGTTAACACAACAATTTGCTCCTGCTCTAATCGATTAGTTTTACGTAGTTGGAAGGAAAAATATAGAAGAAAAATATGAAATTTTATTGCCTAAATTATCCAATTGTTGATATATAATTTACTTCGAAATTAAATTAGGAGATAAATCGAAGAAACAACATTATTTACTTTTTAATAACAATACATACATATATATACATATTGATAAATAATAAAATTTAACTATGGCCGAAACGATATTAAAATATAACTGTATATTTAATTAGCGATCTTATAAAAACTATCGAATCGATAAACTACAAAACTTTATAGTTTATAGTATAACTATTTTTTAAAACAAATTAAATAATTAATAACTTTTCTAAGCATACGAAAAAATATTAATAAAAAAAACATTTTTATTTATTTTTTTATTTTAAATATTTTAATAAGTTATATTAGAACTATAATTTTTTCTAATTACATTGCAAAATTAAAAATATAAATTACTAAAGAACACCATTTTAAATACACACACTAAATATTATGATCATTGCTAAACACCTCTCAAAAATCCCTTTAACATTTGCTGCGGCATCAGTGGCGCTCAGGCACGGTATGACGACTCGTCCCCGCTTTAACTACTTGCCTCACGACAAGATGGATGAAATCAAAAAGTCCCTCATTAACGCCAACCCTAGCCAGAGTAGCACAATGCTCAAGGTGAAGTATTTCTGGAGGGAGACCAAATATACAATGGCCCAGGGATTCCGTGACCTTTGGCATGACTCCAAATGGCTCTACGCAATCTCCTCCAAGCCAGCTGAAGAATGCACCGGTTTCGAATTACATGAAATACGCAGGATTAGAATCGACTTATTGAAATTTCTGCCATACAGCGTGTTCCTTGTCGTGCCTTTTGCAGAGTTCTTTTTACCATTGTATTTGTACCTTTTTCCGAACTCAGTACCTAGTTTCTTCGTTTTTGACACCTCACAGAATAAACAAATCGAGAATAAAGAAAAGATGCAAGAGTAAGCCTATAACTTCTTGGCTGACAAACTTCTAGCTATTTTGCGAAACGTGGCTAAAAATTAACAGGACTTTGTGGACCCCACCCTGTTCAAAAAAGATTTCTTTGAGGTTTACTACGAGCTTAGTAAAAATCTTAACTTCAAAAACATGAACAGTGACGATCTGATGCAAGTGGCAAACTTCTTAGGGATCAACTATGTGACAGGTACTGACACCGTTAACCGAATGGTCAACCTAATCACGTATTTTCTGCCGAAGTATTTGCTTTACAAGCCATATTGCTGGCTGCTCTCTAAAGCCCGACGAGAAGCCACCTTCCAGTATAAAGACGCTCGGTGGCTACAGAAAGACTTCTCACTGTTAAAATTTAATTATTTTCCATTTGAAATATTGAAACGGCGACTTTTGCTATTCCAGATTGACTGGCACATGAAATCAATAAAAACCCAGGATGAGGCCTTTCTGAAGTACGGTATTAAAGACTTGCAAATCAACACCATCAAAGACTTTTGCAGAGGTCGAGGAATCACTTCAATCTCATGCTACGAATCTTTGAAAGCACTGTTCAAGACAGAATGGATTGCAATAACAACCCATCCTAAATTCGACAGCAACACGACCATATGGTATAGTGTGATGATGTATCATTTCCTCAAGGATAAGAACAAAGATATGAATTGAGAAAGTGAGAAATAAATAATGTTTATAAGATATATGTGATTTGTAATCTATTTTTTTATTTGTTTAAGGAAAAATACGATATTATGTATTATATTTTATCTCGATGTTATTTCACTGTTTTTTGATTTGGCAGCACATTTAATTATATTTATGGTTTTGGTAATTATCTGTAACTTTTAAAAAATCAATTAAAGAATTCTTTCAAAATATCAACCAAAATATAATAATTGCATATAGGATTGTTCTCATGAACAAAAAAACTATCAATTATTTATCAATTATTATTATTATCATTAAATATATCTTTTTAAAAAAGTATAATGATAAATAAATCATATTAACTATGGATCGCAGTTATGAAAATGAACCCTAACAAAACAACGTCTGCTGACGCCAAGCTTCTCATTCATAAGTTCTAATCTTTACTCGAATAATAACTTACCGACAACAAGCAAACCATTCTCATGACAGCGTCTTCCCTCGCCAATCTGGTTCTCGTTCAATAGCTACTCTATTCCAAAGTCAATGTCAACAAAAAAGATGCTGCAGGAAAAACAGCCCTTCATTACGCGGCATCTGTCGGTTCAGTACCCATATTTTAGCTGCTAATCGAAGCGGGAAGTGATTCAGAGGCTGAAACTATTGGTGGAGAGACCCCTTTGATGAAGGCGGCACTATTTTCCCAAGGATCAATATTAGAGTGGTATCTAAATAATAAGCCCGAGTCATTTAAATTTGAAAATAAAAGCGGAGAGACTGCTTTAGACATTTTGAGGAAGCTGAATGCTCCTCTGTAACAGGATGTGAAAAATGTGCTTGAAACAATATGAATATGTTCTAGAACCTAATTTTTGCTTTTTTTAATTTATCATTTTTATTTTATTTATTTATTTATTTATTTATTTATTTATTTATATCTCACTAATATCACACCATTAGGAGAGCTGCCAGCATTATCCCATGGTTAGCTACGCATTTTACGGGTTTTCGCCAACAGCCAAACTCTCTTAAATAAATCCTCATTCCTTATGCATATCGATGGCGCAAGTAAATGTGCCATACCTCTAAGGCTTTCTCCACTCCACTTCCCACTGGTCTCTTAATTCCACTCTCACCCTCAAACTCCAACTCAAACTTAAACTTAGACTTAAACTTATTGCCTTTTGCGATGACGGTCAATTGGGCCGGATATATAATTTTTCAAAACCGTTAAAGTTTTGAAAAAAATATATTTTTTTTTTTTTTTTTTTTTTTTTTTTTATTTTATTTTATTTTATTTTATTTTTTAATAGATTCAATCTAGATCGACGTTGTAGAAAATGAATGTATTGGTTATTTTTCATTAATATTTAATTTGTGATGTTAATAATCTAACTGATAAATAAATTGATGTTTTTGATAATTTGGTGATTTAAAACTATCATGCGCTGCTCTATTCATCCTCTTCTCCTCTCTTTTTTGGCGAGTTCATCTCGACTTCGGATATAAGATTTTAAAACTCATCTTTCTTTATAATTCTGTTCTGATGGAAATCTGTAAACACAGATTATCCATGGATATCCACCGCCTCTCTTATCTTCTCGGCAAGTAACTTTCGCTTCTTGTTGTATTCATCATAAGTATTTCTATTTAATAGTCTCAAGAAATAGAACTTGAGTCTCCTGAATGTTCTGATCAGCGAGTCGTAGGCCTTCAACATAAATAGCGTGTGGAAAGGGAATAGGATATAATTTGCGATCGAAATCATTTGACAATGCTTGATGTCGAGTCCACTGAATCTTTTGAGAAGATAGTAGATGCCGAGACAGTTCAAAGCAGAGGTAATGGGAAAAATTGTGAAGGTCAGTAAACATTTGTAAGACCCGACAACATCATCACCCCTGACCTTGACTTTAGAGTTTTTCAGACATTTGATTCGTTCCCGTTCGCTCATATAAGAAATTATGCTGGCAGTCGGACCAATCAGAATCACAGATGGAATTAACTAATAAAAGATATAAAATATTGAAGCAAGTAAAAAATATAATGAATAAGAAAAATGAATACCAGAGTCACTCGGATGAGGGACTTAAATAAATACCAAAGAAAAGATATGAAGTCATGAACGATGCCGTTCTTCTTTGGCATTGTCTTGATTGGAAGCATGTTGGTCCTAGAAAGAAGGTCGAAACTCTTAATCTCATCATATAAAGCTTTGATCTCTGGGTGACTTTATTTGTTATTCATCAAAGTATCAAACCCTTTGGCAAACCTTCTATTTAGATCCACTTTCTCCTTCCATTTCAGTTATTTCTGCACATTGATCGAGTAGAGTTCTCGACAGGTGAAGAGAGTCGAAAGGCTGTCAAAACTTTTAGCGATCGTCGTTACTTCTCTCAAGTTCTAAGAAATACAAATTTACAATTAGAAAATTGTTTAAAAAAATAATTAGAACTAATTCGAAAGAGGAAAAAAAAATTAAGAATATTTATTTTAATTGCTTACAGATTAAACTTGCTTGAGCAAGGTCGAAATTGCTTCTCGCTTGTTCGTCCGATACAGCTCCACCAATTCGCGAGGCACAGTATAAGGTTCTCCGTATTCCATGATAACCTTCGATCTAAAGTTCTGGGGGTTGTAGTAGTTAAATCCACAACTCACCAGGGTAACAGGTACTCCGTATTTCTCCATTGCCCCCAGCGCCATGATGCAGATTCCCGCTTTCAGAGGCAGAAGGTCAAGCCGATCATGGCTTCCTCCTTCAGGAAAAATCCCAATACATCCTTAATTTTTGAGATGTGTCCAAACTGCTTCATAGAGTTAGTTGTATTCGATTTTCGGGATGATTTTATAAGAGCTTTTGTTAATGCGAGCACCATCATCTTCTAATGGGTGGTCCACAACACACTCTGTATCTGATATTACTTGTTTGATGCGATATTCCGATCCAAAGATATCAAGACTTGCCCCGTTTTCGATTTTCGTAAATTCAGTTCCAACTCCTTTCAGATTTTTATCTGTAAACTCACTGATGACTCCAGGTCCTTTTTTGGCCAAGTCTATTGCTCGTTCCAGAGGTATAGCTTCAGTCATTCGAATCAGTGGGCCAACAATGGTTCTTCTCATGGACTTGGCTGCCGAGATGAAGTGGATTTTTCTTGGGGTTTATCTTGCCAGCAGCTATATTAACATAATTTATGATAAACATATAAAAATATAGGATCTACCATTCCATCCACAAATTGATTGTTGTGATTTCCGTAGATGATGACTGCCCCTTCTTTGGGGACAACTTCTTTGTTAATGACAACAATTTCTTTGAAAAGTACATCAGTGAAGTAGGTTTCAAAGGCTTGTGAGACAACTTTTCCAATTGACATTTTTTTATTGATAAATCTTGATTACTGTATTTGTAATAGGATATATCTATTTTTTATATTATAATTTCTGATTGAATAAATTTTTATTATTCAATATGTTTGATGATACTAATGGAAGCAACTGATTATTATTGACGAAGATTGTTCTTTGCTTATTATAGTTTTTAATTATTAAGATACGTATCTGCGCAAATTTTAAGTAATGACATTTTATAAAAGTCATTTAGATACACACATATGATGCATTAATATAAACGCTTTTCTCTAAATATGATTCACATTATATGCATAATATAAAAATATATACATATATTGAAAAATGGAGAGTTATTTGATATTGGATGACATATATGCATCATCCTATTATAAAGAAAATCAAAAGTATAATGACGATGATGACCAATATATTTGCTATATTGTTTTATAATTTATTTAAAAGTGTCCCTTCTTTTATTTGCAAATTGTAAGCGATTGGGGACACGAAGTTCGTTTTCTCAAATTAACTTGGTAAAACTATTAGGTTCGGGGTGGCCTGTTTGTTGATATTTCCGACTTTTCTATTGCGTCTGCTATCATTTGATTAGCCTGCTATTTTTTGGAGTTTCTCCGAAGAGGATCTAAAAACAGGAGATGGATGGGAAAACGGTTCGTTCTCTACGAAAATAGTTTCTTTTACCCGATTGAATTTTTTAGTTGCCTGACTTCCATTTGATCTTTAACCGATTGCAGTATCGCTCCCTTCAGAGTCTGTCAAATAGTTCGACTTGTAAGGATTTTTAATTATTCTACTTGGCGCACACCTTTTTTATTTATCTTCCTTCAAGATTTCGTTCAATACCGCAATTCTTGAAGTAAGTTCGATTTGGCGCAGTCCATAATATTCGGATGACTAGAACGTCTGAGTGGAATCTGAGGATCTGATGCTGCTGAGGCCAGTAACAGTATGTGGGAAATATTTGTACTTTGACCTATCGATGATTGGATGCGCAGAGAGTGAACTGAACATTGATTATCTATTTAGATGGAGGAATAACTTTTTTAACTTTTTTTTAGAACAAAAATAATAACGAGATAGATTTTATTATTAACAGTAAAATAAATAAATGAAGACAAATTTACAGATCTCGTAAAATGTATTTTTATATAACTTAATTTAATATAAAAATTGTAGCAATAAATAATAATGGATAATTCAAGACAAGTCGTGACTCGGGATGAACTTGCAATGAAATAATAACTAAAAAGCATCCTGGAGTCAGTGCAGCGTTAGAAGAAATCTATCCAGGAATAGTTCGAAATCATGAACGACCGCATTCACAAATACGAGCAACTCCACAAATCAATGCAGAAAGAGTCGGCTCGCTAACCGAAGCAGCGCACCAAATAAGAGTCCATTATTTATGCGCAGCTGGAGGCGACGCTGACTGAAATGAACATCGACCCAGACTTGGTGCTCAATCCTGACTACACGATAGAGAGTTAATAAGCGAATGGGCAGAACAAGAACATTGACAAAAAATAAATAATAAAGGTGCAAAAAATAATCGTGGAAAGACTGTTAGCTAAACTGAAGGAGGAAAGCGAGAGACTAGCGAAACGAAACTGATATCTAATTATGTATTTATTTTTCTTACGATGCACTCACCACTTATCAATGACGAATGAAGAGGACACACCATCTAAGTATTTAAGGATATTGCTTTGCAAAATAAAATATAGCTAGTATCATTGTTAGATTATTCATTAAGTTTATTTTTTAAAAGTATTACTTATTGAGATAAAAAAAAAATATTCTGAATATATATAAAAAATATTAATAATATTTATAGACACATATTTTTCACCAAAACTATAAATGACCACCAGACTCAGAAAAACGAGAAAGATGAGAGGTAGTGTCCAATGCGGATACGGCAGAGTTGGCAGACACAGAAAGCACTCAGGAGGTCGAGGTATGGCTGGTGGTCTCACCCACATGAGAATCTGGATGGACAGATACCATCCCGGCTACTTCGGAAAGATCGGCATCAGGCAGTTCCATCTCAAGCGCAACAAACTCTTTGCCCCAGTCATCAACATCGATAAGCTCGTATCTCTCAAATACATTTTCAATCATCTCATAAATTATAAAAAAACCAATAAACAACAAACAACAAACAACATTGTATTTGTTTTATCTATAATATTATTAATAGTGGACCCTTGTCTCTGAATAAACTCGAACTAAATATGCAACAGTTAAGGATAAGGTACCAGTGATTGATGTTACCAAAGCTGGATTCTTTAAAGTTCTTGGCAAAGGCAGACTCCCCAATCAACCTGTTGTTGTAAAAGCCAAATTCTTTAGTAAGACCGCTGAAAGGAGAATTAAAGCTGTTGGTGGAGCATGTGTCTTAACTGCGTGACAGAAAAGAAGAGAATAAAAAAGAAGCAAAAGGGAGAAATCAATAAAAATGACGAAAAATATATTTTTATGGTTTGCCTCTTTTCTTATATTTAAATTGAATCACTGTTTATAATACTTTAATAAACTGGTTGTAGATATATCATAATCTTAGACCCCATTACCCTAACTATTTTTCTTTTTTTATTAATTTTGGGAAAACGGAGGAAATAATAAAAGTTTTATACTCACATATATCCTCTGCAAAATAGTTCGACCATCGGCAATTTTGATAAATCCAGAAATTATCAAGCCGATGGTAATCATAAATAGAATAAATTTTTTACTCTCCCTGTTTCGGAAATCTGAGAACTCAAAATCGATCAAGTAGATTGGGTAAATTAATCTATTTTTGAAGATAATATCGAAATCAATTTAAATTGAATATCTTACAAAACTGAAATGTCTTGCAAAGAAAAACTTTCAGATTGCAATAATATTGTCAAGATATAACGACCCAACAATTTAATAGATCTGCATTACTATATTGTTTATGTTCCTCACTAAGTTATTTCGAACGCACAATTTGTAATACAATATTTATTTATATTTCTCACGCTTTATCATTCATTAATGGGATAGTCCTTTCCGCACCCAGGTTCTCTCTTAAAACATTTGAATAATGAATTATATGGACCCCATTCTTTGTAGTGTCTGACGAATTTGGCAGTCTTCATAATACCATCAGTGTCAGCGGTGTCACCATTCGCATTCTCATTGTTTATTGTCAAAGCCAGAGAACTGATCGTCACAAAGCTAAATCCAAGCCCGCATATCACGATTGGTAGTAGTTTGAATGATGTTTGAATTGTCCAATTTCTGATCAACTACATTTCAGGTTAAAAAAATATATATTACAAAAAATATATTATTATTATGGTATGTTGTTTCGAATTGGGTTTAAGGAATAATTGTTATTACCCTAAGTCTTTCAAGTGAGAACGGGTTGTTAAGAGGGTTGTTAATACTAAAGTCATGCATGTAGCGAGGATCACGAACAGTCCTTTCTGAAAATTTCCAAGTCATTTTTAGATATTTAGTTAATAATAAATTGTTTATATCAGAACTAAATTAAAAATATGATATTCATAGACTGATTTCAGCATAAAAAATGTTTAAGATCATGTCTAATCACATCTAACTAGTTTTTTTTTTTAACACTTCGATAATAAAAATTAGATAAATCCCATCCAACCCTATAAAAATAATGAGGGTGGAGACTGATGATATTGTTACCCTGTTAAATTGTATTATATTTCAAATAATTTGCATAATATGGTGTTCCTTTTATTTTTATTTCTTTTCTTTTCCCTATCAAACAATCAAACCATTAACTTATTTTTAATGTGCATCGTCATCTCCATTTGGCTGAATTATTTGCGGGGCTGTGTTGCATCTTTCTCTCCGAATAGGAAACTAACCATATCGAACCATGCTTTGGTCTGGGAGTCAGATTCCTTAAATTTCCCTCTCACAAAACCTTTTGGCTCCGACAATCCATTGACGTCAAAGTTGTTCCGAGCCAACTCGTCTTTAATGTCTCCTAACTCTCTGTCAAGGTGTCTGAGTTCATTGTTTAGCGCCACTACAATATCCTAGAGATCGATTTCCGTGATGTTGATGTCATCACTTATCTTTCGCACTCTCTCCTAGACCTTTCTTAAAAGGATGTAAGAAAGAGCCAACGTTTCTTTATCCTCTTGCTTTACGACATCCAACGCAGCTTTTACTGCTTTGGCACACACCCCGTGTTCTTCAATAATGAGTCTCCTTCGACTATTGTTATCGGTGACTGTTGTTGGACGTTTGAAGGACGCGATACTAGGTCCTATTTTGCTGGTGTCAGTCGAGAATTGTAGGTTTTTGTCAAAGGGAGCCCCGTTGACGTTGCTCGTGGGATTTGGAGTGGTGTTTCCGACAGACTTTCCCAGGTTATTGTTGGGATGGTTGTTTCGACTAAAATCAGGTTTCATATTATTTGAATCTGACAACGATTTAGTGTCTGAGGCGTTCAACAGATTTGTGTTTCCCGAAGGCTTGTTAGTGGCAATCTGCTCCTTCGCTCCGATGTTCAAGCCGTTGATTTGCTTCTTTTCTTCAATGGGCTGCTGTTCATAGTACCACTGGTCATTGATGCCAAAAGAAAACACCTCGGGCCAGTCCGCGCGTCGCGCAGGGTCTTTGACCAACAGCCTGCGAATCAGGTTTTGAGTTTGGATAGAAATGGGGGTGTCTACCGGAAACTTGACTTCACTTTCTTGAAGAACTGAAATTAATTTGGCAATCGAATTTGATTCGAAAGGACAGTATCCGAAGAGCATTTCAAACAGTACAACCCCCAACGACCAGATGTCGGCTTTGGAAGTGTACACTTAGCCTTTGAGAACTTAAGGAGCCATATAGATTGGCGAGCCAAGCATAGTTGAAGTCATTTCGTTTCCAGCTTCAAGATTTTTGCAGAACCCGAAATCACCCAGTTTTAGAATATTGTTGTGGAAGAAAATGTTGTGAGGCTTCAAGTATCGATGCATGATGTTATTTTTGTTTAGCGCCTTGAAAGCTTAGGCGAGTTGCTTGAACAACCATAAAGCCCTGCTTTCAGGAAACCTGCCTTCCTCTTGAAGGAGTTTCTCGAGAGTCCCCCCGTTACAATACTAGTAGATGAAGTAAAAGTTGTTGGAGGTCTTAAGCATTTCAACATACTTGACGATGTGGGGTGAGGCTTCAATGGTGGAAAGGATGTTAATATCATTAACGGTGCATTCTTCTAGCTTGGGGATTTGCCTGTACTTAACTATAGGGACCATTTTGATGGCGAATTCTTTGTTGGTCTTTACGTCGACAGCTCGATAGACCTTCCCATAGGTTCCTTCACCAAGAAGGTCGTAAAGCGAGTAGTTTTAGATTCTTTTATACATGTCTGGTGATTAAGATAAGAATATATATAAAAATCATTGATATGAAAACAATGAATAGGAAATTCAGAAACATTACTACAATTTTTATCTAGACATACATCTCTATCTATGTGTACATCTATAAATATTTGTCAGATACCTCAAAAATAAATAACCGAAATCCATTTGATTGCAAGATGCACAAATATATGAGATTTTATTTTAAAGGGTAGGAGTCTTTTTTTAGAAGGAATGATTATTGAAGTATTTAAAACTAGTAAATATCTATCATTATTATTTCGCAACTTTATTATATTCGTCAAATAGACTAATGACTAATTATATTATTATCATTATAGCTAACCATAAATATTGTATATTTAAATAAAATCAACTTATATTACTATAAGTATGTATTTATTGGATTAGGTGTTTTTCAAATTCACAATATCTACAATATGGATGATATATATAATATAGATAGATATTATATTTATTCTTCTGATGAATCGTATTTGCCGATCTTTCCCCACTAATCGAAGAGGATTTTCCCTCATTCCTAATAACCCATTTCAGGTCTGCTTCTCAACTCGTAAGCCGAACTACTTTGCAGAAATCAGAAAAATAGAACTGAGTCCCCAATCAATTAGTTTTTAACAACTCAAAAATATGGCGGACCAGCTTACAATAAACACATACAGTCCTCTGACTCTCACAATTTATCAGATGAATTCGCACGCATTAAAGCACTTTTCTCTGACCGACTAGTATTTACAATACCTTATGAAATGGAAATATTACCTGCAAGACCTCGTGGACATCGCATCTTCAATCATAAAGGCAAAGAATCAATCCTCGCCTCAAAAGTATTCTCATACCGAACTCGTCTTCTTGGCATACGTATTCACCATATATCCCACTTCCAATACGCACCTACTCAGTCCGCTTACCCAATATATAACGGACCTGTTAGTCAAATTCGAGAAGAACTCATAGAGTGTTGACAGTATAATAACTAAAACTTAATAAACTTCCCAGCTATTATGGAAGTTGGGCTAGACCCTTCCTTCATTACAGAGTCCATTCGGAATTAAAACTATTTTCGCCAAACTACTCGTCGAAATTATCAAATTCAGTAAGAGTCTCAAAGAGCTAACCGTGTTAGGACCTTTGTTATCTGTCTGCCAAATCCCTTAAATTACGGATGTGCACTCGAAATACCTATCCAAACTTTATTCGCTTCTTGTAAGCGACAGTTAGACAGTCGAGAAAGATGATTAAACTCTCAGACAGATCGCGTTGACATTAAATAGTTTTTCGGAAAACGAACATAGTGGACTGTTGATCAAATTAGTTCACAACTTTCTGGCAAATATGAGAAAGCAATAGTGCTCGGGTAAAGACTATGAGAAATATATTAAAAAGATGAGGAGTCTGTTGAGGACGAAAAGCCCAGCCAGAAGTGATTCTTCGCTTTCAATCCTCTCTGTAGAATTAATTAATTTGGAGAAGGCCTTGGAGAAAGCATAAAAAGAAGATACTCGTTAGAAATATGAGCAATTGTTGAATTTATTATTGTATTTATAAGCTAGTCAGCTGATTTGAGAATAGCAATCCATTGTAAGTATCATCTCGATAAATCTATTGAAATAAACTCAATATTAAAAAAAAAAAAGTATTTTATATTTTATGTTATTAATTAATATTGCTTTCAAAATTTAGTTGACATCATAAATTATATATAGATATATATAGAGGCAGATATCATAGTCAAATCAGTGACCCTACGCTGTCGTTGGGTATTTCAAACTGGATGGGAGTGTTGTTGTATGAACTGTCTGATAACCATTTTCTGAAACTCGCACCCTTGATTTCAATGAGTTTGCTGAGCTTCACTCGAGAAAACTATTCGATATCCAGAAAATCGACTTTGTTCAGGTCTTTCCCGATGAGCTATTTCATGAGAGACCGAATTTGGGGGAGGTAGTGCTCTTTCAATAAATCTAATTCCTTCAGGCTTGTTCCTTTTTCTTAGTTTTGGGGAGACAAACCATTATTATTATTAACGGTGACTAAGGACAGCAAAGCTCGGTGCCTATAAGTATAAATTTTTAAAAATATAATATATTCATGCAGGAATTAGAAGGTTTAAGTATACTGTACTTTTTAACAAGGTTGAAGATGAGAGCAGTGACCCACAGGCTGAAGTCGCTAGAATGCAGGTACATTTGCTCTAACAACTACCTAACGAATTCCGTGACGACCTGCAAAGGGACCTTGGAAGACCTCAGCGCATTCTCAATCAGCTTATATGCTCTTTTACACCCAGGGACTTAGAAGATGGAGTGGTTGTTCTGCCTGCTTCTGAGAAGCTTTAGCAACTTTTCATAAAACTTATCCATTTCGAGGCCATATTTGCCGACAAGGATAAAGAGCGCTGCAAGCGCATTGACCTTGAGTTCAAGAGAAACTTGGTTGTTGCTGCTGGGATTGCCCTCCTTACCATTTTCACCTGGCTAGGTAGTTGAAGTATCCGCATCGAATATATAGAGCAAATACTGGCTCATCATCAGAGGTGACTCGAGTTTTTGGTATATTTTACTACCCATATTTTGCAGCAGTACCTTGGCGTTCTCTTCAGTCAGGTACCTGTTCTTTAAGGTCTTGAAGAGGAGTTATTGGTACTATTTCTGTAGAGTCTTGATACTGTCAACAGGCATCTCTTACTTTTTACGAGACAGAGGAATTTCTTCTTCTCCAATCGTAACTTAATCGAAAGAAGGGGAGTTTAGTAGCAAACTTACGACATTATCTAACGTTCCTGGAGAGTCTTTCTTTTCTTTGATCATATTCAAGTAGTTTCTGATCATCAGACTCAAAAGATTACCGTCATTCATCTTGGTCCAGACGATGTCTTTACAATCTTCACTGGCTTCCAAGACGGACTCCACCATCTCCTGCACGATTTCCGCTGAGTCTGTTTTTGGCGAGTTTTTGTATTCGATAAGCACCATTTAAACATAGTGGGTCAGATATTTATTGGGAGTTGGACTGTCTTCTTCTTAGGCCTCTATATCTTGCTAATGTTCAGGCTGGGACACGAATAATATGGAAAGGACCTTCTTAAAAGATCTAAATTTATTAAGCATGAAATCCCGAATAGTCGCTTCTCCTTGATGGCCAAAGAGGAGGGATTTCTGGTAATATTTGAATATCTTTCCGAGGTATTTGCAGCATAATAGCTTATCTTTCTAAGACCTCTCACCGATCAGGATGCTCAATAAATCATTGAGATTATTAAGTTTGGGATCCTCTGGTAGTAAACAATTTGTGGCCAATTATTTGATCATCAACAATATAAAAATAGCTATTGTAGATTATTTAATAGATATTAATCATAATTATACATCTACACAGTTATATAGAAATATCATATTAATTATCATCCCTTATTGTAACGCATATCTTAATCAGTCTCCATTTAAAAATTGTAGCTTTGCTTTGATCATTTCATAATATGCTTGGTCAATCTCATCACTTCCTTTGACCTTTGTGACTTTCGCCAGTTCCTCCTTTCTTTTCAATTCTGTCTGCACTTTCAGAGATTAGATATAAATTTTTTGAGCTTTCTCAGCCTTCGTCCCGTCGACTGATGAGTTCAAAATACCATTCCAAGGGTTTTCCTTTTTCTCTCTGTGCGTGATATAGTTCTTGTACTGGGTCCTTGGGGTCGATTGGGGCTTGGGGGAGGTAATGTTTAGGGGGTTAGGACGGGGTAGTGTAGACAACTGCTTCAAATACTCCAGCCCTTTCTTCTTGGCACGTTAAGCCAGATCCTTGTCCTTCTATTGCTTAAGCCGTATTTCTTCGAGTTCCTTCTTCCTGAGCTCCTCTAATTCCTTTCGTTTATTCTAGTTAATTTCTGGCTTGAAGTTATCTTTCACTAGTTCCGCATACATCCTGACTTTCTCTGCCTTCTGTTTTTCTGCGCTCGCCATCTCACCAAGCAATCCGCCAGAGGCTGTTGTTCCCGCTTCTTGTTTGATCTTTTTATAAAATACACTTTCGTAAGGAACCTCGTAATTGTTATTGCGATGAATATTGATGCGCTTCTCCCTCTCTCTCATTTCTTCCTTCTCCTTTTTGAGCTCCAGAAATTTCTGTTCATGCTGTGCGAGCTCCTAGCCATCGATCGGCTTATAAAGACTCCTGATCTCTAATAACTTGCGCTTTCTCTCCTATAATAGACTGACCTGACTAACCTGGAACGATTTTTATAATAATTCGTGCACCTTTTGCTTCGCCAAAATTTATTTAATCTTTTCATCCCCTTATTTGGCCTCCAATTCCCGTTTTTACATTCTTTCATGTATTTTTTTTATGTGATTGGCCAGCTCCTGCTTCTTCTGGCTAAGCTATTATTGTTTTCTCTGTTCCTACTGCCTCTTGAGTTCGTTATCTTTCAGCTCCTCCTTCAGCTTCGCCTCCCTCTTCATTACTCGCAGTTTTTGAGTCCGTTAATGCAACTGTTCCTTAAATTAAGGGGATTGTGTATCATAGTCTCGGGCCGTATTTGCCTCTCCATACCTCAGCTTCGTTGGGGGCGAGGTAGCACGCTGAGGGGAAGGATGCTGTTCCTGCTGGTCTTTGAGAGTGCTGATGGAGTGTCTTATGTATAACAGTTTGTTTTCGAGTTGTCTTTTTTATCTTTCTGCTCGCTTGTAGATTTACTATTTGATAGATTCTTAGATTTCGTGTCTATTGTGTACTGATTTGACCTGGTATGTTGATAAAAATAGAAGAAAGTTAAATTTATTTAAACATTTATATATATGAGTTGCTTATTAATTGTGGTTACTTCGAGATTGCGATTAGATAATTATAAATCTCCATTGATTATTTATTTGGCGATCGATTCGTTGTATTCGTCGATGTGGTTTTCGGACATAAGTTTAGCCTGTCGATTGGCAACATGAGATCGGTATAACTCTTCTAAGTGCTCTTGGATATCACCATTTCCTTACATTTTTTTAATAGGTAAGCAGATATAAATGCTTATAATTTATAGTTATCAAAATATTATTATCCATTATATTTTATCTAAGACATAATATTGAAACTGTCCTAAATGGTAAAAAAAATACAAAAAAAATAAAATAATAAAATCAGAAATATATGCGAATATTAAGAGAGAGAGAGAGACACAATAAATCTACATCAAGAAATAGATATCTAAAATTTCATAGTTATAGATAATAAATTAAAGATTTTAACAATGCTTCGTTTATTAGTTTATTTGACCAATATCAAAGCTTATCCATCAAATGGTTAAAAGATCTTGAGAAATAGCTTCCCTATATTGATCGCTGTGGTACATTATAGTGCCACACAGCAGCAACACGAACCCTACCATATCGATAAGAATGCACAAAATATTTTAGCTTTACAAGTGGTATTGGATCGTTTTTCTTGTGAGGATATATCCACAGGCCCAGATCAATATTATTCTGGTGATATCAGCCAATGCTCGAGACAGCGAGTTAATTTTTTTGGTTATGGTCACTCCTATCGACACAGTAATTCCGATTAGTATGACTTCGCCAAAGAATAGAAAGCAAACAAAACCATTCTCGCTAATTTGCCGAAAAAATGTAGACCAGCCCTCTATATAGCCAGTGCCTCCACACTTATTGGCTGGCCATGGACATTTTATAAAGTTCAAAACTTCCACAAAAGTGATATTGATTATCAAGCCAAAGAGTCCTTCGAAACCCACGATCCGAAACACATCCGGCTTGTATCTTCTCAGCACATGTTCTTCGTAGACAAACTGAAGTCCAGTGAATATAAGAGATATAATAACCAGGAAGATTCCTACAACATTTTATGTCGGTTTATTTGCTGATTTGCTGTCCTCACTAAAGAATATTAGAGCGAGTCCAGTGATAGAAATTCCCACCGTAGCCAAGATCGCTCCGAATACCTGAACTCCACTAAATTTAGAGCGAAGTATCATTCTACTAAATAAAGCTGTCGTTATCACAGACCCTCCCCTTGTGATTTGCCAAATGGAGCTCGGAATCATATTCAACGCAAAGTAAGCTAAGTTAGTGGCCAAGAAATCCAGAGTAGCTGGAACAACAATATATTTTAAAGGGACAGGGGTCTATTTTAATGTAAGTGAGTCCTGCGAGAATTGACTTGTAGTTAATGTTGCTTGTTCTTTGGAGGAATAGTAGAAAAAGAGAAACAAACATAGCGATTACCCCAGAAATCGCCCACATCCTTGGATGAAAGGATGAAAGAAAGTAGCGTTGCTTTTGTCAATTTTTTGTGCATTCTGAAGTTTCAAGACTAAAAATATTTATAAATAACTTTGCAGTAAAGAGATATTGTAAAAATATGAACATAAATATCAGTCTAATTAATTGGAAAAGGTAATAATTTATATACATATCGTATTTGCAGCCCCGAATATCATAAGGATAGTAATATACGATATCATTTCACATCGTGTTAGTGCCATAATCTTTGAAGAGCTTGAATCGTATTAATGAGGATTTTAGGATTTTTTATTTTGATAAGGCTTAATATAAAAAATATACACTATTATTGTGTTATTCTTAATTAATTTAATAATTAATCATAAAACAAAATAAAATTTTATCATAGTACATTTAAGAATTAACTGAACCAATAGTGACTGTCCAGATAATTCAATTTAATAATTGTGAATGATAATATTGGATTAGTTCAAATGTGAAAAGAGAAGAGAGACTGGGGAGGGACCGATTCGCCAGGTCTAGCTCCCGACAACGGGTTGCCTAAACGCCGCCCCAAATATCTTCATGATATTATGATTATGTATTATATAACTTTAGCTGTGCCCTGTCTCGCAAACAACAGGTTAATCTGGAGTTTCCTCT